>PHNY01154096.1:26414-39068 GCA_003724115.2 Anethum foeniculum
GTGGAAGAGGTGAGAGTCGCTGTAGTCGTCTCTGGAGAAACCCAACCTCCATAACGAAGCACTCAAAGTGATCCAACTTAGTGTCCTACTTTTGGTACATATCATGTTGGGTGTTTAGATGGTTGCATCTTATAGCTTCAGAAAATATGTAATGCTTGATTACGATGTCTTCTTTAACTTCATCAACACATCCAAAATGCGAAGATCACTTTCAAATCTCAATAAATCAAAGAAGTTTGTCGCAACATTGTTCGGCCGCACATTAGTTTTATTGTTTCTATTTGTTTGCAGATCTGTTATCAAATCTTGTGAGTTTAAGCTTCTTCTCTACAACCATGTAATACAGCTACTATACCTATATCCTTAGAAGCTTTATTTTCATTTTAACTTTCATATATCAATTTATAGTGAGCAAGGAAGAATTGACTTGCCAAAAAATTGTATGAGAAAGAGACTACTCAGTCCTCTCCTTATGGAACCTTAAAAAAAAGAATAAAAGTTCAATATAAGGAATCTAAAACTGAATTACATAACAGGTGAGGTAATTAACTTGTCATCTTGTGCAGATTATTATATAAAAATTTAAAAGTTTACGAAATTACAATAAAACAAAAGTTACAGGGATAAACCTACACAAACAGATCACATCAGTTGTATATACAAAAAAGGTTTATAATAATAACGTAATATACAAGATAAGCATAAGTTCTAATAAACATATGAAATGTCTAAAAGAGATGACACCGAAGCAGATAAATTGGAATTTGAAGTCACTCTAACCAGATAGACATCCTCTTCACTATTGATTATCGTCTCTTACAAATGCATTTATGTCTTTATTTTTAAACAAGTAAAAACCTAACAAAAAATACTTTATTTATAATTGTCTAAAATCAATTTAGTTTAGTACCTTCTTAAATTCTAGGAGAAGCGAAGTGGAGATTATAACATGTTGGGCTGGAAAAAATGTAGGTAAAGAAGGAGGTCATTTTCTTATAGACACCTAAAAAAAAAGTTTAGAATTGAGGATTGGGAACAAAACAATTTTTTTAAAAATGAGAATGTTGACATACATGGTATATCCAATATGATACATCTAATAATATCTAGAGGATGTTTAAAAAACTTGGAGATAACTAGGAAAATTCTATAATTGGATGGATGATGATTATATTAGGAGGTAGCTATATATAATTAATATGAATATTGTCAAGATATGTATCGGCTCAACATGGTGCTTGACAAGACTAGACTGATACTGACAAGGTAGAATTTAAGTTTAGTTTCGGAACAAGAAGTGCACTGACCCATAGGTCATGGATAATGAGGTTCTTTACTAAATCAAGCCTCATGACATATTGGTACAAGTAATCTATTGTAAAATTCATAAGAAAAGAAATACAAACTAGTCATTTAATAAAATACATGCACTACCTTATATGTTTATATAATGTTGTCAAATGGGTTACCTTAAAATTGAAAGGCCGGATTTTTTCGATGAGTAGAGCATCAACGTGAACCAATTCCGATGTAACAGGATGCTCTTATGATTTCTTGACATTTAAAAGGGATCTCCATGCTTTTGATTTTTTGATGATGTTAAAAGAACACTGTAATCAAGTACTATGAGCTTTATTGATAACAGAAGATGTACCTCCATAGCATCCTTCTCGGAGATTGGATTTCTGCATTTATTGGTCCAATGATAATAGAAGTAATTGATATTTCCGAAACAATTGAAGCAACCATCTGAAGACCCCACGTGATATGTACCAAAAGTGGGAGATTAAGTTGGATCATATTGAGCGCTTGGGCTAGGAGGTTGGGTTTCTTCAGAGGCGACTGCAGCGACTCTCAGCTCTTGCATGCAATCCAAACAAGGAAGCGAAATGGAAGAGGCTCCAAGAAGCAAGAGCTCAAAATAAGATATTGAGGCCAGGTTAAAGCAGATGCAAGAGACTTTGAAGAGTCTTAATGAAGAAATTGCTGGTCTTGGGACAGAAGAGGATACGGAAGTATGCACCTACCTAGATGAAATCGGTGCTCGTGGCTATTCATATAATCTACGTTGTAAAATCAAAGAGGGTACTGATATTCGATCGCAAACAGAACAATTTAGTGGTTTTAGACTTCTAAGAACATCTTCAAAATTCATCCTGTTGACTCATTAAACCTATACCATGTGGAACTATAGAGTATTATTATGTTAAGTTTTAGCTCAATAATTCCACTTAATGTAGGTTTAATGAGAATAAAATAAATTTTAAAGATGTTCTTAGAAGTCTTAAACCACTGAATTTGTACTATCTACAATCTAACATTAGTACCCTCTTTGATTTACATGAATCACCACAAGGCACATGCTTCATCTAGGCAGGTGCAAATTTCCCTATCCTTTTCTGTCGCTAGGCCTGCAATTCCTTCATTAGCACTCTTCAAAGTCTCTTGCATCTGCTTTAACATGGCATCAATATTTTCTTTTTGAGCTCTTGCTTCTTGCATCCTCTTCCTTTCTCCTTCCCTGTTTGGATTGCATGCAGAAGCTGAGAGTCGCTGTAGTCGCCTCTGAACAAACCCAACCTCTATACCAAAGCACTCAAAATGACCAAAATTAATGTCCCTCTTTTGGTATATATCACGTTGGGTGTTAAGATGGCTGCATATAGCCTCAGAAAATACGTAATGCTCGATTATAATGTCTTCTTTTAACCTCATCAATACATCTGAAATGCTGAGATCACTTTTAAAGCTCAATAAATCAAAGAAGTTTGTCGCAACGTTTTTTGGGCGGCGCACATTTGTTTTATTGTTACTATTTTGTTTGCAGAGATGTTATCACATCTTTAAAGTTTAAACGTCTTCTCTACAACCATTTAACACATCTACTGTACCCATATCTTCCAAGGCTTCATTTTCATTTTAATATTTGTATATCAATTTAAAAGGGATCTTCGCGCTTTTGATTTTTGATGAAGTTAAAGAATACTGTAATCAAGTACTACGAGTTTTATTGATAACAGAAGATGTACCTCCGTAGCATCCTTCTCGAAGATTGGACATCTGTATTTATTGCTGCAATGATTTTGGAACTAATTGATATTTCCGAAACAATTGAAGCAGCCATCTGAAGACCCCACGTGATATGTACCAAAAGTGGGAGATTAAGTTGGATCATATTTAGCGTTTGGGCATGGAGGTTGGGTTTCTTCAGAGGAGACTACACCGACTCTCAGCGTCTTGCATACAATCCAAAGAGGGAAGAGAATCGGCAGAGGATCCAAGAAGCAAGAGCACAAAACGAAGATATTGAGGCCAGGTTAAAGCATATTCTAGAGACTTTGAAGAGTCTTAATGAAGAAATTGCTGGTTGTGGGACAGAAGAGGATATGGAAGTATGTACCTACCTAGATGAAGCCCGTGCTCGTGGCTATTCACATAATCGTGGCTATTCACGTAATCTGCTTTGTAAAATCAAAGAGGGTACTGATATTAGATCACAAACAATACAAATTTAGTGGTTTTAGACTTCTAAGAACATCTTCAAAATTGATTCTGTTGACTCATTAAACCTATACCAAGTGGAATTACTGAGTATTCTTATATTAAGTTTTAGCTCTGTATTTCAACTTAATATAGGTTTAATGAGACAAAAAAATATATTTTAAAAATGTTCTTAGAAGTCTCATACCACTGAATTTGTACTGTCTACAATCTAACATTAGTCCCTCTTTGATTTTACATAGCAGATTAGGTGAATCACTACAAGGCATATGCTTCATCTAGGCCGGTGCAAATTTCCCTATCCATTTTTGCCGCTCGGCCTGCAATTTTTCATCTGGACTCTTCAATGTCTCTTGAAATTGCTTTAACATGGCCTCAATATTTTCTTTTTGAGCTATTTCTTCTTGCATCCTCTTCCTTTATGCTTTCCTGTTTAGATTGCGTGCAAGAGCTGAGTCGCTGTAGTCGTCACAGAAGAAACCCAACCTCCATAACGAAGCACTCAAAATGATCCAACTTAGTGTCCTACTTTTGGTACATATCATTTTGGGTGTTTAGATGGTTGCATCTTATAGCTTCAGAAAATACGTAATGCTTGATTACGATGTCTTCTTTAACTTCATCAACACTTCCAAAATGCGAAGATCACTTTTAAATCTCAATAAATCAATGAAGTTTGTCGCAACATTGTTCGGCCGCACATTAGTTTTATTGTTACTATTTGTTTGCAGATCTGTTATCTGCAAGTTTAAGCTTCTTCTCTACAGCCATGTAACACAGCTACAGTACCTATATCCTTAGAGGCTTCACTTTCATTTTAACTTTCGTATATCAATTTATAATGAGCAAGGAAGAATTGACTTGCCAAATATTTGTATAAGAAAGAGACTACTTAGTCCTCGTGGAACCTTAAAAAAAAGAGAATAAAAGTTCAATATAAGGAATCTAAAACTGAATTACTTAACAGGTGAGGTAATTAACTTGTCATCTTGTGCAGATTATTATATAAACATTTAAAAGTTTACGAAATTACAATAAAGAAAAAGTTACAGGGATAAACCTACACAAACAGATCACATCAGTTGTAAACGTATGAAATGTCTAAAAGAGATGACACTGAAGAAGTTAAATTGGAATTTGAAGTCACTCTAACCAGATAGACATCCTCTTGACTATTGATTATCTTCTCTTTCAAATGCATTTATGTCTTCAATTTTAAACAAGTACCTAACGAAAAATACTTTTTTATAATTGTCTAAAATCAATTTAATTTAGTACGTTCTGAAATTCTAGGAGAAGCAAAGATGCAACGATAACATGTTGAGCTGACAAAAATGTAGGTAAGGAAGGAGGTCATTCTCTTTATAGACACCTCAAAAAAAGTTTTGAATTGAGGATTGGGAACAAAACAATAATTCAAATGAGAATGTTGACCTACATGATATATCTAATATGATACATCCAATAGAGGATGTTTAAAAAACTTGAAAATAACTAGGAAAACTCTATGATTAGATAGATGATGATTATATTAGGAGGTAGCTATATATAATTAATATGAATATGGTCAAGATATGTATGGGCTCAACTAGGTGCTTGACAAGACTAGACTGATATTGACAAGGTAGAATTTAAGTTTAGTTTGGAACAAGAAGTTCACTGACCCATAGGCCATGGATAATGTGGTGCTTTTACTAAATCAAGCCTCATGACATATTGGTACAAGTAAACTATAGTAAAATTCATAAGAACAAAAAATACAAACTAGTCATTTAATAAAATACATGCACTACCTTATATGTTTATATAATGTTGTCAAATGGGTTACCTTAAACTTGAGAGGCCGGATTTTTTCGATGAGTAGAGCATCAACGTGAACCAATTCTGGTGCAAGGAATCTCTTTCCCACCATAGCCAGCTAGTGTGCATTTCACAGCTTTCATATACTCGTGGACTAACATAATTTTGTCATCACACTCCTGCAAGTATGTATAGCTAGTTTTTAATTTAATAAATTAAAAAATTACCTTCAAATATATGTGGACCTCCGTCTTTCTTTTAGCATATTCATCATTATTCAAACAACATAAAATTATGTTTTCAATCGAGGTATACACACACACATATATATATGATATACAATAAATTAATTAAGATGATGGCTTACCTAATCGGTTGGGAAAAGATAGAGATAAATTAAGTTAATTAAGATGATGGATTACCTAATTGGTTGAGATAAAATAGAGATTATTAGCATCTAGTTGACATAATATAGAAATATTGGTAAAAAAATTGGATAACTCGGCAATAACACTAACAGCCAGACACTCCCATCATGAGATATTGTGTTATTGTCGTTTCTAGTACTGTTACTAGGTAAGAATTAAAAAGTAGCTAAAGATTTAAACGATGAGTTCAATTTTTCAAAGATTATCATGTTAAATGAATGGATGCGGGGACTCAATCATATACATGACAGACATCCAATATTTAAAATCAAAATCCAGAATTTCTAATCGATAAATCATGCAAAAAATTGAAATTCAATGGATCAGAATATTACCGGTCGATTGAAGTGGAAACCGAAAGATTTGCGAGGTAGAAATAATATATGTCTATACAGTATCCAAACTATTGATTAAGAACTGTCTTACAATCTATAACAAGGAGTACCGTACTACCGCTGTTTGTTTCAATCTTAGTAGCGGCGACTTTCTCACTATACAACATGGTTAGAATGAGGCACATTTTATGTCTATATATATAAAGCCAAAGGCTTCAAATCCCTAATTTTCTTATTAGGCATTAATAAAATTACTATTTTATCCCTCTACATTCCTTAGTAATAATTTTATGATATATTTTTTTTAAAATTTATCTAACTAATTATAACATACTAATATTCTTATAAATATGTTTCATGTGCGTGTGTATGTAAGTATGTATGTATATAAAACTTTTATTATAATTTTAAATTTTTGGTAGAATATTAAGTAAGATTTAATCACATAATCATTTGAAGTAACAAATATAATATGGATCTGAGTTTATTAAGCCATAGAGAACACTGTGATATAATACTCATACAAACACTGATTTCATTGACAAAAATAGAATAATAATTCGATAGGCAATTCGAGGAAGCTAGCAAATAATTCGTAGATATTAACCCAGGCTAGTAAATGAGAGATAGAACAGACATAAGAAAAAATGGTTTATCCAGCATACCCTCTCCTATCTAAATGCCGAGTTTAAAGACTACAACTTCAGAAATGAAATGACAGATAAATGCAGATGCAAATACAAATGAAATGTCTGTTGTTAGTTAACCACTTGTCCCTTCCACTGCTGCTTAAACAACTTGTGGTCCCTCTGGTGTAACGACCTTCTCCACTGGTCCCTTGTTTCTGTCATCAGCCAGCTCATCATTCTTCTGTCCCACCTCACTTGACTGTAATTCCACCTCACAGGTTGTTGTCCCTACTGCATATGTCCTAGGTGGCCATGCATACATACAAATTGTAATAATACTCCCCTCATTAACTAATCCTTGACCCTAAGGATCAAATTTAGGAAATTTGTTCATAATCTCTACCGCATCTTCCCATGTTGCTTCTTCACTTGGATGTTGCAGCCACTGTATTAGCCATTGGACCAGGGCTGCATTCTTTCTCTTATACTTCCAGCCTCTAATACTTTCTGAGGAACTTTATCAACCATGCTACTGGAGTCATAAGCGTGAGGAAGGTTATCATCGACTGATCTCCAACCTTAAACTCTCTGTCTGATCTCCTTTTGTCAGCGAATTGTTTCATCCTGTTTTGAGCTTTAGATAGATTATGCTTCAGCATTGCAATTGTCTGATCCCTTTAACTCCTATCCACTACCTCCACTTTACTTGATCCCAACATATATGGCCTATGTATGGGACCTGGCATTCTATACATTATTTCAAATGGTGTTTTTTGTGTGGCTATATCGACCTCCACCGTGGGAGGAAAAGCAATTTCCAAAGATGACAGAGTTCAATGGGAGGGGACACCCCGAAGACCATTGCGATAAGTATTAGCTACTGATGATTGGGATGGGGCACAGCGGCATGATGTTGTGCAAAATGTTTAAGACGTACCTGAAAGGTCCAACTTCAATGTGGTTTAAGTCGATGTGACCTTGGTCCATCAGTTCTTATGAACAGCTGAAGAAAAAGTTTTTGCGGTACTACTCGCACCTATGCTGAAGGGAGAAGGACACAGAGACGCTGATTCATTGCAGACAAGGACCGAATGAAGAACTGGGGGATTATTTGACTCATTTCAAGGAAGAGGCATGAATGGTCACCAACTTAAACAAGATCAAAGCCATGGGCTTCCTGATAGCGGAGCTGGACCCTATAAAAGGTAAAAAACTCCACTCCTCTATTTACGATTTTCCTCCAAAGTCGTTGAATGATGGTATATGTGAGTGGGGAGAACATTCATCGTAAAATGGAATCCATTGGGGGATACAAGGAGTCCCGAAGGGATGATAGGGGGAAACAGACTAATCGGTATGAGAGCTCCCGAAGGTCAAGGCTGCACCGAAGGGATGAACGTAAGAGTGATGATAGAAGAGATTTTGACCGAGGTGCCCAGAGACGAAGAGATAGAGATTCAGAAACATTTATTCCATTAAACGCGCCAATCTCCAAGATTCTCCATAAGATAAAAAAACTCAGTTTTGTTCGGCCAGCTATGCTAAAGGTCCCCGACCGTAAGAAAAATCCGGACAAATACTGTGATTATCACCAGGACAACGGGCACAACATGGATGAATGCTACCACTTAAAGAAATTGATTGAGAAAATGATTAAGGATGGAGAATTTAACCAATTTGTCAAAGACTTGAGGGACAAATTGGGACATAAAGAAGACATGGCAAATGACACCGATAACTGAGAAAGGTACATGGGTGAGGTGAAGACTACATCTGGGGTAGGGCAAAAATGCATGAAAGAAGCACACACGACAGGTCTACACTACATTATGCTAATGTATTTAGAATTTTATGTTAATTTTTTTTAAGGAGGATAAACTATAAAATCCGTACTTCTTAAAAAAATTGAAAGGTTATAAATATTTTGTGTAGATTAATAGCTAAATTGTTTGGTTAAAATAATTGTGTATTTCTTTTTATATGAAAAGGTACGTATCTAGTATATTTGAATAATTATATAACATAGAATCATTTTTAAAGTGGACTCTTAAATCTGATGTGATGTGTATTATCAACAATGGCATATAACTCATCTTATTTATGTAACGTCTTATGTATGTAATGTAGAAATGAGCAGAATCATTTGAAAAAATAAAATCAAAACACATAGCTTTTCTATAGTTACACTGTGTTCATGAGTTTTTTAGGTAAAGAAAAGAAAAGAAAAGAATTAATCATAGGAGAAAAGAAAAGAAAAGATTTGGCATGTAATTTTCTTCGATTTGTTCTCCAGTGTTACAAGAAAAGAAAAGAAAGTGAAGATATGATAAAATATTCAATATAATTATTGCTGCAATTTTTTTTTCTCAATCATCCCACTTTTGTAAAGAAGATCATTTTTTTTTGTCTCAATCATACCACTTTTGTAAAGAAGATTTTGGAGAGAAAATGACTCATATTTAACTTCTCTTTCTTTTCTTTTCCCTTTTCCAAAATTTTTGGGAATACGTTAGAGAAAATAAATACGTATAAATATTTCCCTTTCTCCCCAAATTTAAACTGGGGAACACCAGAAGAAACACTAGGAGCAAACCTATTTAACCATTACTTTAAAATTATCAAATTGTAGATAAATTTTTTTGAAAAGAACAAAATCTTAAGAATAAAGTAGCATTCAGTAGAAAAATAAAAAGATCCATGTAAATTCAATTTTTTGAATTAATAAATAGAAAATTTTTTAATTACCTTATATTCTCCTAAACTTTCCTCTTAACTCAAATTACCTTTTTTTATTATATTATTCTAAATTTTTTCTACTATATTAATAAACTTTCCTCTTAACTCAAGTTACCAAATTACCATCTTATTATTTTTCTAAAATTTTCTACTATATCAATGAACTTTCCACCTAACTCAAATTATCATCTTATTATTCTTCTAAAATTTTTCATTTCTCTACCATATTATTATTATTTCAAACTTTATTTTCAAGTCAAAAGTTAATTACCTCATTTTCTCTTAAACTTTCTCACAACTTAAATTATCATGTTATATTTTTCCTTAAATTTCTCCATGAAATTATTACTCACTAAAATTTTCTTTTCAAGTCAAAGTTCTTATCTTAATACTCTCCTAAATTTCAAGTCCTAAAAATATTTAGATAATATTTAGAATTTTAGCCACTGATTAAATCAACATCAACAGAAAAAATAGATAAAACACAAGTGCAAAACACAAGTGCATTATCTATTTGCAGTGACTTTATCTCAGTAAATTACATATTGTCAAGTACAAATGTACTAGAGGGTTCAAATCCAAAAGCTTAATAGACCGCATAAACTTCTAAAGATCCTATTTCCTCTGTTACATCTATTACATATATTACACCTTCTACAACAAACTTGAGCCAAACCATTCACAACTTGTAGTCCAAACCTACAAGTAGAAAATAATTTATTAATAAAAATACATGATTCTGAATTGATTATAAGAATACATATAGGAATTATTGTTCCAGTGTTTATCAATAGCACTGGCGTGATATTAATAGAATTCTGATGATCTATCATCTCTTTGCGCAAAGTGATTGAAGAAGAACATAGAACTCTTATAACTCAAAGTAGTCCTAAGCAAAACAACCATTGTGTTCGGTTAATCCAAACTCAGCAATAACATCATGCCATCTTTGTTCAAACTCTTCAATCTAGCAATGATGAATCCAGACTATTTATTATCCATAAAGCGACTCTCCGCATAGAATTATGTACCGAACTGCAACAAAGAAGAACACTATAGTTTTAGAAAATGGGTGATTCTACAAGCTTTTCTATGTGTGTCATAAAGTCAAGAATTAAGTGAACTTAAAGAGATTATTAACTCTTAAGAATATTTTTACACTAGTTAAAGTGAAGAGCTGATTGAAAGTTAACAGTCAACTGACTATACATTCAAAATATCATATAAGGGTAGCATTGTACGGGATAAAAATAATGATCTGTGGGAAGCAATTAACACATAATTATTCTTAAATAGGCAGTCTAAAATATGACTATTTGTGACTACTTAGTAACTTGTAATGTATTACTAGTAATCAATTTGGTGGTCTTATATTGGAAATATTATCAGACCTGTGTAAACATATCACTATGCCTTATAAGCAAAACATTTTTGAAAAGTAGAAAAAAAAACAGCACTAAATAGAATCTGACGAACACATTAAAATGAAAAAAGATTAATACCTTGTTAAAGGAACAATCAAGAGAACACCCGGTCACAATAACCACCTGATATGATAATATGTTAGATCCTAATCAACACACTTTTTTTTTAAAAGAGATCCCAATCAACATATAAATATGCATAAAATAGTCAGACTGGAAATCTAACTATTTATGCCTAGATAGTAACGTGAGAATAAATTGTTAAGTGAACAATATGCTGGTATATTTACTGGAACAACTACCAGATTGAGTACATATAGATTTCTAAGGAAAATCTGTTAAAAAATCATTGAAGGTTATAAGCATAGCATTTTTAACGCTGGGTAGAAAAACATGAAGCACGCTTAGTATTATAGAACACATATAAGAGCATATAATTTAACCACATATCATGTTGTATATAAGGAAAACAAGTTATATTAAAAAAATCGTAAAAATGCTTGTTTATCCTAGAAACATATTGGAACCCAAAATACAATAGGCATAATGAAATTTATTCAATCATGTTAAACATCAACAGAGATTCCAAACCAGTTTCCACGAGCCATTCTTTCCGATTCTTTGATAAAGAAGCTATTACATTAGACAATAAGGAAAGATTCATCCTTACTCAAACCCGTGATTTCGGTTCCAATGTTCAGCGTCTCGTAGCTCAAACCATTATTCAAGTTCTCACTATAAATAGAAATATATGTATTAAAATTCTTAAACAATTGCTAAACATTGTTGGCGTGAAGAATCTTTAGCAAAATCTATAGTAGAATCCTCTAAAAACTCCAACTAAAAACAATGATAAATTGAAACATGTGATGAATCCGTAGTAGAATCCTCTAAAAACCCAACTAAAATAGTGATTATATAAAACATGAAATATATTTTAAATACCATGATGATATAATTAATTATATGTAGTAAAATTAATAACACATTTGCTAAACTCTGATACATCGAAGAATTCTTAGCAGAATACACTGCATAATCCTCTTAAAATGCAAACTTCAAAAAACAATGACAACCTATAAACATGTGATGAATCATAAAGCTAAATACTAAATGGAACCGAACTTCAAAAATTGTTAATACGTATTTCAAATATGTTATTGAAATAAATCATATAGAATCATATCTATTACCTTTTGTAATCAGCAGCATTCATGTTCCCAGCTTGAAGATCTGTTTGTAGGTTTGTAAATTGTTTTTTCAGCAGTCTATTAATTGTTGACATTATGCAAAATATGTAAATCGTAATGTATGTTTATTGAAAAAAACTGTTAAGAACAATTCAAATCTTACCTTAATTAGTGATTAGATAATATAATCTTTCAATATTGAATCTAACAACTATCAAATCAGTTGTTAATATAGAAAGATTCTTCATACGTCTGAGATTATTTGTGATTGAAGTAAAATTGAAAACATGAATGATACAGATCTTGTTCTTATATTATAACAATGAATAATGACCTTATTTTTTTGAAAAAATCACAAGTTTGCCATTCAAAATTATTACATTAAATCTATTATAATTATAATATAATGGATGATGTTAGATTGAGTCTGTTGGTTCTTTCTTTGCATGTAGTAAAATAAAAATAAGGGGTTTTAATGAAAAAAGGAAAATTTTGTGTTTTCTTGTAAATCCTCTTTCAAAGCCGTGTTGATTAAAAGGCGTTTTCATGAGGTAGTTAAAAAGAAAATTTTTGCAAAAATTTCTGTATCTCTGATTTTGTGGAAGAAATTC
>PHNY01154097.1:24379-44185 GCA_003724115.2 Anethum foeniculum
AAATGTGTCAGTCCACACATCAAGGGGGAGAGGTGAGAGCAGAAACTTAAAAGGGGGTTGGGTTCATACTGGCATCTACAAATGTGAACATATCTGATCTTAGCTGAAATCTTGTTATTCACAAAGAAAGAAAAGAGAGAGAACAATTAAATAAACAAGTTAAGCAGATAGAATTTAGTTAATACAAGTATGCAAACTAATGTAATTAATACACATACCACATAAATAAAGCAAGCAAGCAAGGAATATATAAAATCCTAGGACTGGGGGAGGGGGGAGGGTAGAGAAGAATATGTGAACAAGGAAGTTAGTGTGTGTGTGTGTGTGTAGCTATAGAGAAAAGGGGGAGGAATATAATAGAGTACTCACATTGATGGATCTAATAACAAGGAAAGGAATCCAATGGAGGAAATCAGAAGTGAATTGAATCCTCAAGGAAAGGAGCAAACCTACATTATAAGTGAATCCAATATATATTATATACTATATTGCACCTGTAAAGCAGAGGAGTAAAGAGGCAGATTTAGAGTGTTAGAGTGAGATACAAGGGAGAGAGAGAGAGATTCAGAGAGAGTCCAAGCTAGTAGAAATGTAGAATATCACAGTATAGTTATAAAAATTACATATACATACAATAAAATGAATTATGGCGCCAGCGGAGCAGACAAAGGGAACGACGGTTGAGGAGAGAAGAAAGGGTTTAAAATTTTATAAATTTGGATTGGATTATTATAATTTTATAAACAGTTTAAAGAAAAATGAATCCAACAACACTAAGCCCTGTTTGGCAAATTACCATATTCCTTATAAGTAACTTATTTTTTTTTAAAATTTCATATTTTTAAAAAAAATTTAAATATAAATATTTATTATAAGAATTGAAAATCAAATCTTATTTTACTTATAAAAATTAAGTTACTTATTTTTAGAAAAAGTACATATACACGTACTTTTTCTACTTATAAGATTTGCCAAACGGATCCTAAATTCCATTGAGAAGCATGCACTACAGTACATTGCTTCTACTTGGATAGTCATGTCATGTGAGGGTCGGACCCAGCTAAGTTTTTATTTTGTCTTCAACCCCCCACTTTTACTTAACACCGCATGTGACCTACTTTTGGGCTTTGTCTATCCCCCCTCATTCTCAGGTCTCATTTGTACAATCCAGACTAATTAATACCAATTACCTATCAGCTTCATTCTAATCAATAAAATTGTTAATTCATACTAATCAATAAAATGATTTTTTAATAGTGCAAGACTCGTGGTATGGCTATTTTGGAAATTTATGTGTACAGTCGAAAACTCTTTTGGCACACTAAAGTTAGGCGGAGGCGCGTTAACTTATATTTAAAAAAACTCATGATTGGACTTTTGATGTATTACTGGATTATTGCTAGTGTTACCACAGGGTACTTTAAAATTTATTTAATAATTGTAAATTAAATAAATTTATGACTAAGATTATATAATATAATTCGAGAATATTAAGATCAATATAACAAATTTATTACAACATGATAAATATAATACATTTATATATTGTAATAAATTAATTTAAAAATTAATTCAGTTAGATATTTTATTGTATATGTTATGATGTTATGTTATAAATTGTATTAACGAAATTACCAAACTTTAAAGATAAGTTCAAATTTGATTAATAAATTGTTATAAATTTGATTGGTTTCAAAAAAAAAAGTTCAAATTTGATTAATAAGTTTCCATAAATAACATAAATTATATTCAAAATATTCAAAATAATATTGCAAAGTTTTTATAATTAAGATGGGTTATGGATCTTTAATTTCTTAATTAAGATGAGTCATGGATCTTTCATAAACCTAATATGAATACCAAACATAAAAATGGATAGTCTATTGGGTCAAATTAAAGTTAAAATTCTTATTCGAACCAAAATATATATACCGAACCCGAGAAATGGGTTATGCAGCAAATTATAATATATAGATTCTCATCAGAAATGTAAAAATTATTTCATTTCTTGTACTTGTACGTTTTTTTTTACCTTGTCTAGATTTTGGTAAGTTATTTTTTTTTTTTTTGATAAATGAGTTAATTCAATAACAAAAAGTCATACGGCATCTACATAAACAGTCGCGTTTAACAAATAAAACACAGAAACAATCACTGATTAATCCATTCTTCTTAGAGATAAAATCACGTGATTTGTTGAAGATGATATTTACACATGCTTCGCCACTTTCGCTTCCGCCATAACCAGTTTGAGCTATCGACTGAGAATGCAATCCCCTAACAACTTTTATTACTAAATNATACCATACTCACACAATCGGTGAGAAAATAACAAAATTCACACAAACGGTGAGACAACAAAAAACCAGAACCAAATGCGAATTAAACGTGACAAACTAGAAACCTTATAATTGCAAATGCTTAAATGAAATACTAGCTAAACCAAGACAATCCTTAGATACAAATCACAAAAACAAGATAACTCGGACCACTTTCGAGAACAAAATCATCATGAAGAACGAGAAATTGTAGAGCAATCCTTATAATTATGTAATATTGTAGAGCATGCCCGTGCTTCGCACGGGCTATAAAGCTAGTTTACTATTGATAAGAGAACCTTACAGACTAAACAACCAAGAGATACAATGATAGATTGGTCTTTCAAAGTTAAAATTTATTCATTGACCCAGTACCGAGAAATAAAGACCCGAAGGATGAAGTACCCGTGTAATCACTCCAACTTTATTATATACTACTTTTTTTTTTTTTGGAAAACACATATAGTAAATATACTATTTGTGAATTTTGTTAATATGTGTATTTATTAATTTTAAAAATTTATATACAATAAATATTATATATATGCATTTAATATTGGTTCGGATCGAGTTTTTTCGGTTCGGTTTTCACTTATAACCGAAACCGGAGATCGGACTCGGTTTTAGTTTTTAATTTTCGATTTTGGGATCAAATTTTTACGATTCGATTTTTAACGATTTTCAGTTTCAATGTCGGATTTTTTCAATTTTTTGCTCCCCTAGTAAGGGTTCTTTCCAAATACAGTAGTATTTTTGGTCATCTAGACTTTGCTTTGCGTGGTTGAAGAGACAACCGTTAATGATTACTATTAAATTCAATATATAGGATTGATGTCGTTTCCGCGATTGATCAAGAATCATCTTCATTCGAGTAGAGGGACATTTATGACTAGTTTTCATCGTATAAACTATTTTGAATATACTTTTTGGGCTTGCCAACAATAACTGTTACTTCCTTCGTCTCAGCAGGTTCTTTACGCTGGGAGAGGAAGTGCTTGACACGCATTTTAAGGCTTATAAAATGTACAGTTCTATACATTTTTTTAGAATTTTTTTTTGTATAAAAATATAATAGTTTAACTTTTATTAAAAAAAAAAATTAAAAATAAATTATGGAACTATATTTTCTAAGAGCCTTAAAATGCGTGTCGAGTGCACGATTCCCAACGTAAAGAATCTGATGGGACAGAGGGAGTATCAGCTACCACTACATTTTTAATCTCAGCCACTTAAAAATATAAAATCACCATAATTTTGACGAATTTTTTGATAAAAAATTATTATCATAAATCTTAATTCTGCAAAAAAGTTCAAATTTTATTGTCATCGGATTCCTTTGTTAGCAAGTTGCAAACTAGTACATTCAAAATTTTAAGTAGCGGCAGTTGCAAACTTCTGATTTTAAATATAAAATTAGTACACTAATAATAACCTAAACAAGGAAGCAAAACATACCAATAGGAGTTGTAAGTTGTAACATTCTATATTGGGCTTTCTCTCCTCAAATAGAAAATACTCTAAGCCCATATCAGTCTCTGGTGGAAGAATAGAGGGGGAGGGAGGTGAGGTTGGGAAGTTTGGCCTTATAACTATCAAAATAAGTTTGGGTTTATAAATTAAAACACAGACCAATTTAATTAATTTTAGTTATCAATGATTAACTTACACGTAAAGTAAAAACAATTGTGGGCGGTAGACATTGATGGTGACGGCAGGACAACAATTTTAACTTAACTCTAAGCGGGCCCTTGTTAAAATAGGGTGGCATTTCACATCACAACTACGGTTATATTATATACAAATTACAGCATTTTTGGTATTTTATTTTATTAAAAATATTTATATTTTATTACTTTTTTTAATTATTTAAATTTTTATAGGCGATTCATTCGTAATATTAGATATGTTGTCATTATTTTAACCTCATATTTCGTGTTTAATTGAGAACTTATATTTTAAAATTAATTAGAAGTAGAAATAAGAAAGGGGAATTTTTTTAATTAAATGTAAATGTACAAAAATAAATAATGAATCAATTGATTATATTAATATTTAAAATTAATTAAAACTGGTAACTCAAATTTAAACTGAAAGTATCCCTTCAAAACATTCAGAAAAACACATAATTTACCTATTGAACTCAATTCTCAATTTAAATATTGATTCGAACAGTACACCACTCCTTGAAAATATACATACTATAATCTAAAATCAATTCCTTGAAACCAAACCACATATAATATCGTCTAAAAAGTAACAATTTTCAAGTCCTTTTGATTTCCGTGATGAAGTGATTTCATTATTATTTAATATTTATTTATATACTTTGAAATTAATGTTCAATACGAGCCTCTTTAATATACATCATACAAGTATCTTTTTTAACAATATAACAAATTAATAATATATGCCATATACAAATATTTTTTATTCTTTTATATTATTTTTACATATGTTCAATAAATTTAAAATAGTTATGAATTTGTAATTCAGATAAACTTGATATAAATAATATATGACATGAGATTTGTATTTTTGTTATGTTAAAAAATTTGTTTATATTTTTTAGAATTGAAATATTAAAATTTTAATTTTAAGATGTTAACCCTAATTAAAACTTAATATTTTATACGATATAATACCCCTTTACCATCACCCAGTCTCATGGATCATCACCAAATTTATATGTCGGAATGTTCCATGAGCAATTACAATCTGGTTTTTGTAATAGTTAATACTTTTCAAGAAAAATGGCTGGTAAAACAGGTTGGATGGCGTTGAAGTTGGATATGAGTAAAGTGTACGATCGTGTAAAATGATAGTTTTTAAAGGAGATATTGTATAAAATGGGATTTGATGCATGGTTGATAAATCTGATGTTAGAATGTGTCACTATAGTCCGTTACATGATAGCTCATTTGGGGAAAGAATTCGGTTTAATTGTGCCTAGTCGGGGAATAAGGCAGGGGGGTCCTTTATCCTTTTACTTGTTTCTCTCACAGCACTTATCCAAGATTATGAAAGAAGAAAACTCATAACGGGTATCAAAATCGCAAGGAGTGCCCCGGTTCTGAGTCACATGTTTTTTGCTGATGACTCCTATATATATTGTAAAGCTAATGAGACTGAAGCTAATCAGATTGATCAAATGATGCGTATCTTTGAAAAGGCATCAGGCCAACAAATAAATAAATTAAAATTATCTGTCTTTTTTAGCTGCAATACAATGCAGGAAGTGAGAGGTACGTTTGTAATACCTTAGGTTTCAAGGAAGCTTCAAAAGGAACCATGTATTTGGGGCTTCCAAATTTTGTGGGAAGAAATAAAAAAGTAGTGTTTGGATACCTAAAGAACCGTATGCAAGGTCGGATTGAAAGCTGGGACAAGGTTTATCTGTTAAAGGGTGGGAAAGAGTTACTTTTAAAAACGGTATCTCAAGCTCTTCCAAGCTATGTAATGTGTATCTTTATTTTACCCAAACAGTTGTGCAACGAGATGGAGAGTCTGATGTGTAAATACTGGTGGAGGAACTCAGTTAACAAACTAAAGGGTATACACTGGATGTCTTGGGATCGTCTATGTATGAAAAAGTCAAATGGGGGGTATGGGTTTCAAGAAATTGCATGAGTTTAATCTCGCCTTGTTAGGGAAGCAAGCTTGGAGGCTAATAACGAAACCAGACATGTTGGTGAGTCGAATTTTTAAATCAAGATATTATTCTGATGGCACTTTCTTGACAGCTAAATTGGGAGTAAATACGAGTTATGTTTGTAGAAGTATTGTTGCAGCTCAAGATCTTCTAAAATCTGGTATAGCTCGTAGGGTTAGTAGTGGAACCAATGTAGATGTAGAGCTTGATCCGTGACTGCCTTGTCAAATAAATCCCTATATCAGCACAGTTCATGAAGCGCTAAAAGGCAGCAAAGTAGTCTCACTTATGACAGAAGATCATACTAGTTGCGATGTTCATTTGATACAAGACATATTCAACGAAAGATATGCTAATCTCATTCTATCGATCCCGATTCAGAGTACATACAACGACTCATGATTTTGGCAAAAGGATAAATTGGGTCAGTATACGGTGAAGAGTGCATATGCTGTTCTTAGAGACACTTTAATGACCACTACTGTAAGCAATAACAACGCTTTCTGGACCAAACTCTGGAACTTAAAAATTCTATTGAAGGTAAAGCATTTCACGTGGAGAGCGGTCTATGATTGTTTACCTACCAAGGACCGCTTAATCAGCAGGAGAGTTGAAGTTGACAGCAGATGCCCAGTCTGCAATTTGGTTGATGATTCCATGTACTAGTTTCTTGTCTTGTGGCGCGTCTATGCTGGCAACATCAGGGGCATACTTTTGACGATACTGGTATCAACAATGTCAAAGACTGGGTGCAAGAGCTCTATCAGCATAGTAGCCGTATTGAGGTCGACAAAATTTTCATGATGGCTTGGGCTATTTGGAATAGTAGGAACAATGTGGTGTGAAAACAAAAGGGGAGATGGTATGTGGAGATTGTAACATCAGCCATTCAGATCCTTAATAGTTGGGAATTTGCACAGGATAAGTCTTTCGATTATTCTTTTGGGTTCATTTCCCAAATAGAGGGCGACATGTGCTGGAAACAATCACAAACAAGAACTATTAAGGTCAGTACTGATGCTGCCTTGTTCGAATGCTCCAATCTCTATAGTTATGCCAATGATAGCACGTAATCACGATGGGCAAATGTTGCAGGCTAAGTCAAGCTGTAAACAAGGTAATACAAATTCAAAAATGGCTGAAGCAGTGGGCATAAGGGAAGCATTAAGTTGGATTAAGGAGCATAACTGGTCAAAGGTTGTAGTCGAGTCCGATTGCCTTGGAGCAATTCAGGCTATTAGATGTTCATCAGTTAATCTCTCATATCTGGGTAGGGTAATTGATGAATGTAAGAGATTATTAGTAGAGTTAAAGTCAAGTAATGTAACTCTACGTTTTGTTAAGCGATCCACAAACATGTTAACTCACTATCTAGCGAGGTACTCAAGTTCATTGGCTGATCGTACTTGGGATATGGGGGAAACCCATCCGAGTTGATCCATGTATTGTTAAATGATTTGAAAGTTCAATAAAATCATTTCTTTTCTGGCAAAAAAAAAAGTTAATACTTTTCACTAACAACACTCAAATAAAAGAATTGGAATGCAGAGACTGTAGGAGGAAAAAATTACAGCAATATAAAAAATAATCCCTTCATTAAAATAAATAGTTAAGTTAACTTTGAAATAAAAGGTTTTGTATATATAAAATATAGTTTCAATTTTTTTAGAATAAATTTTAAATATTAAATTTTTATTAAAAAATTTTAAAAAAGAATTAAAACTATACTTTATATGCATCTTAAAATATGTGTAATATTAACAATCTCCAATATTAACAATGTATTGAGATGAAGGGAATAAATATTAACGTGAGCTAATTAGAAAGATGAAGTGAATTCCTATATTTTAATAAATCTCTTACTTGTTCGTCAAAAAAAGAAACATGAAGCGGGTGAAGAAATAATAATAAAAAAGTAATAATGATAGAAGGAGAACAAGAGAGACAAAAAGGGGGAGATAAATCTAAAATATGATTCCACAACCCACCCAACCAATCACCAATGATAGAAAGCCATACATATATTATATTATATATTAACATAAATACACTATTAATATACACTGGTCAAGCACGCCTCCCTTATCACCATCCTCACCTCAATAATTTTTTGATTTTTAATTTTAATGTAAAAATAAGTAAAAGGGTGGGGGGTATCTGCTAAGGTCGCCAAGTCATTATTCTCTTCTCCGCTCTCATCCAACCCCATGTACTCAAATTCTCCTCTCTCTTTCTTTCTTTCTTTCTTTCTTTCTTCAAATAAATAAATAAATAAATTTCAATCTTGTGTATCTCTATTGTATGTATGCCCCTGAATTTAATCTAATCTGATTTTGATTACCACCTCTCTCTCTCTCTCTCTGGCACTAATCTCTCTGTGTGCACTAATTTATTGCCTCTAAATTTGTCTATCTCGCGGATTAAATAAACTAAGAAATCAGAAATCAGTCATGTCATCGGAGATAGAAATACAAGGACGACGTCGTTTCAGGGATCTAAGAGGACTTCAGTGGCGCATCGATTTGGGAATTTTGCCTTGTTCTTTCACTTCTCTTGATCATCTTCGTCAGGTCACCGCCAATTCTCGCAGATGGTAATTCATTTCGGTAGCATTTTGCTTTTGTTTACCCAAACTCTAGTACTCAAGTAGACTACTTTTCTTTTTGCTGTAGATTTTATGATACCACTACTTGTTATGCTGCTATCAATGCTTAAAACTTCTAAGTTGTTTAGATCCTTTTGCACTTACCCACCGACATCCACACTAATTTTGTTTCATATTACTCATTGCTCCCAGGTATGCTGCTTTACGGAGGTGCTTGTTAATTGATCCTCTCATTCCCAAGGATGCAAGTAATTCTCCGGATCTTGTTATAGACAATCCGTTATCACAAAATCCCGGTATGATGTAGTATCTCTCATCTATCATACTTCTATTCATCCACTATGGTAAAATCTAGGTAGGTTGGTTGTAGTATCTCCTTATGTTATGTTTTGTTATACAGTGTATATTCCAACCACATGTTATGATGGTAAAATACTCTCTTATAGATATACTTTTTTTAATGCTCTCTGCTTCAATTTTGTTTGTGCATAATTTTGGGGTCAGATATTTGTCAGTTTAATTCCTTTTTAATTGTGAATGTAGTTAATTTCATATATTTCTGCACGTACAACAAGTGATGATCTACACGTATGTATTTGAGGTTCAAAAAAGAAAAAGAAAGATTTAGAGCATTTGTGCTCAAATCGACTCGTGCACCTAGCCTGCTATCTCATTGGTATACCATGTTTGCAGATAGTACGTGGGGTCGCTTCTTTAGGAATGCTGAGCTGGAAAGAATGCTTGACCAGGACCTATCGCGTCTGTACCCAGAGCATGGAAGCTACTTTCAGACCCCCGGATGTCAGGGCATGTTAAGAAGAATTTTGTTGCTCTGGTGTCTTAGGCATCCAGAATATGGTTACAGACAAGGTAAGCTGTGTTGTGTTAGTTTAAGTTCGAAATGTCATTAGTTTAGTTTGTATCTTTACTTTATGTTCTTATTGAGTACAATACCAATGTTTTTATATGTAATTCTGTACATCTGCAAAATCAGCGTATAATGTACACATAAGTTTGAATATATTCTTGAATTGGATGTACTCTAGTAACACCACCTGACCTTTTTGAATTGGAACAAAATAGTTCCTATTAT
Organism: Anethum foeniculum; assembly: GCA_003724115.2. Lineage (NCBI taxonomy): Eukaryota > Viridiplantae > Streptophyta > Magnoliopsida > Apiales > Apiaceae > Anethum > Anethum foeniculum. Next base: position 34,045 of record PHNY01154097.1, read on the forward strand.
TAAATACTTTGGCGGTGCAATAACAGCTCATCCTTTGTATTGTTCTAGGAATGCACGAACTCTTGGCTCCATTCTTGTATGTGCTACACATTGATGTAGAGCATCTTTCTGAAGTGCGGAAGACTTATGAAGACCAATTTACTGACAAATTTGATGGCTTCTCGTTTCATGAAAGTGATTTAACTTATAGATTTGGTTTCAATACGTTTTCTAATTCCTTGGAAGATGATTTCGGGCCTCAGAAAAGTCCTGCAAGGATTAGTAGTCTTACTGAACTTGATCCCAAAATTCAAGACATTGTTCTACTCAGTGATGCTTATGGGGCAGAAGGTGAACTTGGTATTGTTTTGTCTGAAAAATTTATGGAACATGATGCTTATTGCATGTTTGATGCTTTGATGAATGGAAATGGTGCAGTTACCATGTCAAAGTTCTTTGCCCATTCTCCTTCTGGTGTTCCACATAATGGGATTCCCCCCGTGATTGAAGCTTCTTCTGCATTGTACCATTTACTTGCTATAGTAGATGCATCTCTGCACAGTCATCTGGTTGAGCTAGGAGTTGAACCTCAGTACTTTGCACTTCGCTGGCTGCGGGTTTTATTCGGGCGTGAATTTGCATTGGAAGACCTATTGATTATCTGGGATGAAATTTTTGCAGCTGACAACAGTAAATTATATACACTTGCTGAAAATGATGTAGGATTTGGCTCTGGGATCCTCGATTCATTGAGGGGAGCATTTATTTCAGCATTTGCAGTGTCAATGATACTCCATTTGAGATCTTCGCTTCTCGCCACTGAAAATGCTACTTCATGTCTTCAGAGATTGCTGAATTTCCCAGAGGATATAAAGTTGGAGAAACTGATAGCCAAGAGCAAGTCCTTACAGGGTCTTGCAATAGATGCCAACAATTCAAGCTCACTGCCAGTATATAATGGTGGTTATAGCCGGAACACAAGTACTGTTGTCAGAGGTCATAGCTTCTCATCGGACTCTACCTGCCCAAGAACTGCTATTCCTTTGGTACCTGAGAGCTACTGGGAAGAGAAGTGGAGAGTTTTGCATAAGGATGAAGAAATCAGGGAAGGAAGTGCTGGGAAGAAGATACCAAATCGTATCAAGGGTTGGTCAGAAAAAGTGAAGTTGCGCCTGACTAGGACTGAATCTGATCCATCACCATCCAACTTCAATGGTGGTAGGAGGGCCCCTAAGTCAGCTGTTAGGAGAGGTTTGCTGAAAGATTTGGCCCGGCAGCTTGGATCAGAGGAAGATGCTGAAAAATTGGCATCCACTGAAGATGTTTGTCGAGATGTAGCTGAGGAGATTGATCACAACGGTAATAGTAAAAACCCTGCTTGCATGGGTGACGACAGATGTATGAATGGAAATACTGGCAGCGAAGAGAACTCTTCAATATTTTCTGATCCACCGAGCCCTATTGGTAGAACTAATGATCAAGGAAATGAATCAGAGAGTAGTGTTGCATCAAATTCATCTGTTGTTGAAATTGTTAATGATCGGGATAAAGCAGACTCCTCCAGGGCTGATCCGGATGAAGATGACAGTGATCATAATAATGCAAACTCCTCTAGGACTGATACATATGAAAATGATAGTGATCATAATAATGTGAGTTCTAGGACAAATGAAGAACCTTTGCCTATATCAGTTCCAAACTCCCAAGACAATTTGAATGTAAGGTATGCACAGAAAGAAGATACTTTAGGGAAGTCCAACATAAGTTTGAAGGAGAAAAAGCTTCCATCTGGGAAATTCCATTGGTTTTGGAAGTTTGGAAGGAACGCTGGTGATGGGACTTTCGAGAAAGGAGGTCTCTCAGATACTACTACACCTTCCGATGATGGATGCCTTAAACAAAGTGAAGTTGGTTCTTCGTCAACTGGTAGCTCTGATAGCCCTCCGGTGACTATCAAAGGCGATGCAGTGGACCAGAATCTTCTGGTTACAATTAGAAATCTGGGACAGTCAATGCTCGAGAACATTCAGGTAAAATCCTTGCCCATGGTTTACTATCATCCTCATAACCTCATTTTGTCTATTCCAACAATTATTGTGCTTCTTTTGCATCTCTATATAAAGTTATAAGAGTAGTACTACAGTTCCCAAATTGTATTAAGAATGAGATCCAAAATGCATATATATGATTAAGCATTTTCCATATATCTACGTTTGTTTGTGATGCAGGACAAGAATTGAAAAGTAATAATCAAACAAATATTTATTGAAAAGCAATGAATTATACGAATCGCAAGAATAAATAATAAATATTATTCTCAAGAAAATTGTATAACCAAAGCTTAGTAATATGTGGGGGATTACAATGCTACCCATAAACAATGGGTTTTATTATAAATAAAATATTTAATTAATATACTCCTAGCCCCACATATAAAACATATAGATAAATTCATTATTTATCTTTACACTAAATAAATATAAACTAATTGATAACATATTTGATATATATTAATTCTTTATTCTCGTTCCTCATCATTCTCCCAGAAAACTCGACCATGAGATTTGTAAAAATCAAGAATCACGCCTGCGTCAGTTTGCCTCGTCATAAATGCATTTGGGATCTTATTTGGGATTCAAAATTCAATTTTAGGACCTATACTCGAGTACATAAACTGTTGCTCAAGGAATTGCTGACAGTTCTATAGTGGTCTGGTGGATCATGGTAGTTCTTTTCCAGAAATTTGTGATAGACCTAATGTTTTATGGTGGGGATTGGAAAACAGATAAAAAAAAATTGATTATAAACTTCATGTCATCATATTAGTTTCTTCAAGATTTGAATTATTGATTTAGCTCAAAACGTAAGGACTTCAATCATCGCCCTAAGTTTAGTAAATTGTGTGATGTTTTTTGCATTGATGATTATTTCAATACAGTGAAAAGAGATAGACATTGCAGTGAGCAATTGGTCTTAACATTGGTTTCCACTGGTATAATAGACACAGGCAGAACAGCTTTTGGGAAAGCTACCCCCTTGTTTAATTAATTATTTTTGCTATGGTTCTTTTACGTTGAACTCGGTTTTAAGCAACCATCTGATTTACAGGTGATTGAATCAGCTATCCAGTATGATAGGAGTCAAGTAGGTGCCCAAGAAAAGAACTTGAGGAATGGATTTGTAGGCAGAGGCCAAGTTACAGCAGTGGCAGCTCTAAAAGAGCTTAGGAAAATAAGCAACATCTTATCGGAAATGTGATGTGGAAACTGTATAAGATATGACATTAAGGTGTGTATATACCATTATTTGTAACACTACAATTTAAGAGTGCTACAATAAATGAGAGTGTGGCTTTGGTATGGCATGCTCTTTAACAGCCTCTATCAATAATTTTGAATTTTGTAATATATGAGGAACATGTATATATGAATTATAGTATCTTATATCTCTAGCTCCCTTATTTTTAATGCTATAACTATTTTATCCAGCAATAGTATTATTTATGTTGCTGATGCATAAAATTTTGATACTACAATTGTTAACAATCTGTACGTACATATGAGAACTTTTGCCATAAATAACCCAGTCCAGTCATTCTGGTTGTTGCTTGGCTCCACGTGCTTAGAACATCTCATCTCCGATATTATAAATATAATATAAATAATGCGGCTCCTAATAAGTTAGGATATAGATTTTCGTGTCAACTCCAACAACACTTTTTATTTTGCCTCCTATCCTATGTAATATATCATTCATATTCCAAATTCATTTTGACAAAGATTACGATTAAAACATGATTAAAACATGTTTAACTGAGAATATTTTTTAATAAGAAGAAGTTAAGACTTATCCGGTGTTTCTGAAAATAGAAAAGAAAGAAAAAACTCTTAAGATTTTTAAGAGTCAATAGGAGCTTGATCGAGTTAAGAGCTATGTAGTGTAAGAGCATGTTTGAAGAGTTTCTTGAAGATGCTCTTAGACTATGCTCCCGAGTTACAGGCAGGAGATAAGAGTAAAAAAAGACAATTGTGATCCTGAATTTTTTCAAGAAATAAAAAAAAAGAAGATATATAAACAAAAATTTTAAAATTTCTCCCCATTTTGAGATGATCGTAAATGATCCACTCACCTAACATTCTCATATTTACACCTTTATCCCTTTTTTCAAAATTTTCTCTTCTTTCTAAATAAAACTCAAGAGCAAACTGGGAGATACTTTATCTAATTTTTGATATCTTCTTTTCTTTCTTTTCTCTTTTATTCTCTTCTTTCCTTCAAAACTCAGAAGCGGAGCGTTACTGCTTAAGCCTCCTTAGTTACGTCAACTTCGTTGCTTATATCGATTTTGGGGCACCTGTTATTTAGTTACATCAACATCATAATGCTCATGTTATTACATTATAATTGATTTTGGCCCGGGCATGCCCACCCGCTCAGAAAAAATGTTCCTAGTTGTATTTTATAATTTTAATGGCAAATGTTTTTTCATTCAAGAACGACAAGCAAGCTAATGGATCTAAAGCACTATAAAATGTGTAAAGAAAAGACAAATGAAAAATATTTCGAGTGGGCCGAGGACTTCGATGGCTATAATGATAGATGGTATATAGATTTTTAAAAAAGTGTTTCTTTTCTATTTGAAACCTTAGTACGTCCCATTTGAGGCCTTTTAGAGTAGGAAATTACAGTACTACGATTTATAATATCCAAAAGACAGAGAAACAAGATCAGTATCACTGCAAACTAAACTGGAAAATGGCCAAGACTTGCCCATAACCAGAATCTATTACTTTCTCAGAAAAAAAGATACCTGAGCCAATACTAGTATTAAAATTTATTCAAGCAGAGGTTTAGAAGTTTGCAGGGATATTACATTGTCATATGTTAAAGATCCAAGATAAAGGAACCTGCAGCCATTATTAATATTAAATCTTACACTTTCTCCTGCGAAGGACTGTAGTTTGGAACAAACTCTCAATTTGCACAACTGAAAATCCGAGAACCTGTGTGGATCATGAGAATATTCAAATATAATATGGAAGAAAATTAGTACGAATTATGCATGCCACATGGACTATGCCATTTATTGGGAACCTACAAAATACAACAGAATTCATTTTCCTCTTCAATTACTACGGTTATTTTTGATAAAGGAGTACATAATTTGATAATAAACAAGAGAAACAAGCTCTTGGAGCATCAACCAAGGTTACAGCTGTACAACAATTCCATAGATGCTTCCTTTCTCTAACCCACCTCCTATACCATTTTGCAAATTTCAGAATATCTACAAAGGTGAGATGACCTGCAAATTTTAGCCATCAAACAATTAACAAAAAAGTGTTTAACTGCACTAAAAGAAAATGGATCTGTAAAAAATTACAATTCACTTCAGTCATTGAATCATAAGTTTATTTAATTCAGGTAATATAAATATATTACTACATTCCAAACTACAACAAAAACATGCATACAACTGGGCTTGTTTGGCTACCTGAATTGTTAGTGCATATTAACTTATATGGTAATAACAACTTATAAATTGAAACAGACTTCTAGGTTAAATTTCAGAAAGTAAAAAGAAAATACTTATTCAAAGTTTGTAAGTTAACTTGATAAAAATTAAATAAACCTTCACTGCATGTAACTTACAATATATTCTGTCATTTTTAATGTGTAAACTATTACACTATCCAAACAAATATAACTCATCAAGTAAAAAAATTTGTTTAGATGATAATTCTTAGTAACATAATATTTTTAGGGTTAGCCAAACAGGCACTAAATTTGGTGTGGAAGTACACTTTTGCACAGCCGTAAATTCCTTCTTAAATATCAGTACCTAGATAGTATATATTTCTGATGCTACTGCATAAATCATAACTAAATTTATAATGCTACAAAGCAAAATTTATTAGTAATAGCCTGAAGCTACTACATATACCGTAACTAAATTTATGATGCAACAAAAGCACAATTTATGGCAAGGTAGCTAACTCACCCCATTACCAGCTCTATCAGAACATTCGTTCATCATTCCTCATCCTCAGATTGAGGTTCATTATCTGAATCCTTTTCGATTGTCGCCTCTACTTTCATCTCCACTGGAACTGGACGTGCCGAGGAATTTTCTGTAAAAGATGTCAATTTTGTAACTGCATTAACCTAAAATTTCGAAATACAAGAGAAAATGCAGTATCACAATTCTTAGGCTATCACTATTGAATATGTACGAAGACCCATAATTGATGTGTTTGTAAGGTAAATAGGCTTATTCAACAGCTAAAGCATTAGTTAGTAGATTTCATGAAACTACAATAACTAATGTGGTTCCAACTTCCAAAGCTTGTGCCTATTACATCCTTATAATGTGGAAATGCATTCATAATATTAGAAAAGAAGGGACTGTATGAGTAAATAGACAAGATATCAATAAACTAAATACACCTTGTCCAGTCAACATGCTGGATTCTAATGGATTTATAACCAAAATCCAGCAAATAATACTGGCAATTTCAAATATTATTTAAAATCACAAAAAATTGTTTTGATCATCTTCAACACTAGTACATACGAGGTGATGCGCAGAAAGCAGTTAACAAATTAGTTCTTATCAAATTGATTTTAGTATCCAGAAGTAAGCATTGTTTTAACTTTTTAGAATTCAATTAATAATAGATTACAGGAAATATCTAGGTAATAGTAGTAGAATAATAAAAAGAACACCTTTCCTTTATTTGCTAGTTTTCCTTAGAAATTACTTGTTGCTTGATTAAGGTATAGGGTTTTACTCCTACACAAAGAGATGGTCATTTTATATTATATGAAGACTTGGATTATTAAATAAAAATTGTTTTCTATATATCCATGCAAATTTCTTCTTACTTGTGCGTGAGAAATCCTTAAAAATACGGCAAATTATGTAACTTCATTTTCAGTATGCTTAAGGTGAAGTCGCTTTGTGTCGGTAGTACTGATGTGCGATGTTTTGGATCTAACTAGAGCGCTGTGGGATTACAGCAGGTATGGTGTAAAAATACGATAAGGAGCAGTAGTATGTTAGAATCTAACTGCAGCGCTTTGTGGGAGGACTACGGCAGGTATGTTGAGAAAATAGGATAAGGAGCTATACTAACGAGCACTAGTTTATCTAAAACAATTAGTTAGATCAATCCTGGTGGCTACACTCTTCAACAGCACTAAAAATTTAACTTGAGAACACTACTGTATCAATGTCAGAAAACCTACCTACCTGCTGTATCAATTAATATAAGATGCGTGAGAAATCCTTAAAAATACAGCAAATTATGAAGACTTGGAGTATAGGGTTTTACTCCTACACAAAGAGATGGTCATTTTATATTATGTGAAGACAAAAATGATCGAGAAATAGCATTAGTGATGGACTTTAAAATACTTGTTATGGTTTATGGTTAGCGACTTGGTGGTCAAAGGGGCTGGAATGCTTGTAATGGTTGATGACTTGGTGATTTAAAGAGGTGAAAAAGTGCAAAAAGAACCTATTAATGCATAAAAATTGTAAATCACACGGTGATCAAGTCCTGAAAGTCGAAGATAATCCAATTCTTAAAGTTCCTAGGGGTCGTTTGGTTCACAAGATATCATGAATGATTCCTCAACCCCCTATGCCGGCTTAACCCGATTCCTGATTCCTGATTCCAAACCATACAGTGTCGCGAACCAAACGACCCTAAACGTGTGGGCTGTTTAAATTAATTTTTTAAATAACCAGTGTGTAGGTGCTTGAATGTAATTTGCATACAAAGACACATTACATTTACCACAGAACTGGGATTGAAGCATCCCTATTCAAGGCAATTAACAGAATCCAAAAACCCAATGAGCCCCAATGAGAGCCAAGGGTGAAGGTACACGAAATGGGTAGCATAAATTAGATAAATTAGATAAAAAAAAATAAAAATAGAAATGCGGCACGAAATCGAAATTATGCTAATTGGGGGAGTGAGTACCTTGAAAGAAATAGAAAGAGGAGGAAGGCCAACCATGAAGAGTGGACAGAGATAGAGACTCTTCATCAGACAATCCAACAGGAGGGGGAGAAAGCTTTTCAAGGATATCAACAACGCCGCCGCCGCCGTGACGACGACGACGAGTACGCGGAGGAGGAACCCAATAAGAAGAACCAGGAATGAAAGGCAACCAATCAGGAGCAGATCTTTTAACAATAATATTATGTATCACATCTTCTAGCTTCTTTATTCCCAAAACCTCCCCATCAGATGATGACGATGATGATGAATCCAGATCCACTTCTATTAGTTGTGGCTGCTGCTTCCCTGATTGATTCGATCTATGTCTGTGTGTCGTCGTTATGATTCTAGGTGACATACACATGAATGATAACGATTTTGACGACCGGACTAGGGTTTCATAAACCAATCGAGCCATTTCAATTCAACCTTGGCCTTCCCTCCGTTTAATTTCAAGATAAATAAATTTGTATTTGTATATAGATAGAAGGTGCTCGATACTCGTTGATAGGTAATCCACAACGGAATTAAAGGATACACACGGCAACAAGTCAATATATACATTTACTTGTCATTTTCCTTTTCCACTTTTACATTTCCAAATTCTTTTTACTCATTTTATTAAGACAGTCAGTGCTCATTTCCTTTTCCTAATATTAATACTACTTGAATAATATACGGGGTAATTTTTTTTCTTAAACTTATACATGCGGTTTAATCAAACTTACAAACTGCACATAAATCACGTGATATAAAATTCAAATTTGACTTATTTAATTATAAAAAAATCAAATATTTGAGATAGAAGGAATAGCAATTTATTTCTTAATTAATAGGACGAGGATGATAAAAATTGTCGACAAAGTTCAGAAGGAAGTTATATCACAATTTCCAAAATACTATATTCGATTAAGATATGTCGTGAAATCACCTTGTAACAAACTCTAAATAACTATGTTGTGAAGTATTATGGTAGGATATATATAACATGCTTTAAATAAAATTGAGAGAATTGCATTTTGCACCCCTTAACTTTGGTCAAAAATCACTTTTGTATACTTACTTTCAAAAATTGCAGTTTGCATCCCTATTCTTTAAAATCCGATTTAAAATGCACTTTTTGGCCTAATTCAGTCAATTTTTTAGCCCTAATTGTTGTCTTCTACAATAAATTTAACATTTTTTCTTTAAGAATAGATTAAAATATATTGTAGAAGACAACAATTTGGGCTAAATAATTGATGAGATTACGCAAAAAGGGTGCAAGTTGAATCGGGTTTTCAAAATGGAGGATGCGAACTGCAATTTCTGAAAGTAGGTATACAAAAGTGATTTTTGACCAAAATTAAGGGGTGCAAAATGCAATTCTCTCTAAAATATACAATGTAAAGTATACATGATGATCAGTGATCAGTTAAGACTATCTATCGACAAGTCACATAACAAAGTAGAGCTCACAACATTACGTATACCATGTCGTAAAGTCTTGGGGATTAAAGAAAATAATCTATATCTGAAGTCCATCTGTCCAATAAAGTTCACGACATAGTAATGGGACAAATTTTAACATCCACAACTAATTTATGAGATTTAAAGAAACAAATATCAAGAACCAGGTGTGTTTGTCTTATTTCATACGCACATGAAAATTTAGAAAGAATTTTGGAGAGATTTTCAGAAGAATGACAACTAAAAAATACAGGCAAATTTTTAATTTAGTAAAGACAAATGTACTAGTCAAATTTTCATGTTGTATCAAGTTATATAAAATTTGCACTAAAGTGAGGTACAAAGTTTAAATATATACTGTGCACTCCAATCATGTACAATGCAGGCCCGAGTCTGCTGAGATGTACAAAACTGGGAAGCCCGTTTTTTGTTTATAGCATTGGAGCAAATTGAAAAAGTTGGCCGGGCCCGGGAAGCTGGGTTGCCCAAGTCTACAGCTTTTGTATTGTTTATTATTTATTTTTTCCCCTCCTTGTTGCCGCGCTCTCAAACTCTACACTTTAAAATTAAGAGAGAATTACATTTTGCACCCCTTAACTTTGGTCAAAAATCACTTTTGTATACCTACTTTCAGAAATTGCAACTCGCATCCTTCTTCTTTAAAACTCGATTCAACTTGCACCCTTTTTACGTAATCTCGT
>PHNY01154100.1:1293-19322 GCA_003724115.2 Anethum foeniculum
TTCACCCTTGCTTTATTCTATTATCACAAAACAACAGCTATGAGTGATGGCCAGGCTAAAGCGTACCCTACGCAAGACCATAGGAAACGTTCCTCGTCTACCCGCTGAGATTGTGATAGCCATTGCCGCAGAGGTAGGAGCTACCCTAGTCTAGACTATCAGCTTTTGGTTTTCAAGCATATCTTATATTATGGCTTGTGTAATATTATGGCAAAGAGTTGATAAACTTATGTTTATTCATTGGGGTCTGTAATAACTTTAATTATGGATTACATGACTGGATACTTATTTCAATTTCATCTCTGGGACTATAACTAGTTATGGTGTGTGTGTATTATTGAGGGGTCACAGCATGCAGGAATTAATTATGATTCAAGATTAAGAATTCATATCGGGAATTAAAGACCGTAACGACTCGGATCCCCGATCCCGGATCTGGGGGTGTTACAGACTTGGTATAAGACTTTATATAGTAATCACTGCAAGAAAATAAGGTTAAATACAACCGTATAAATTCAACTGGGGTCAAATTTGACCGTTTTCGGTTGAATTTAGGGGCACGGCTAAATTCAACCGAATGCGGTCGTATTTACTTACAGTCTTATTTAAACGGTCGAATTTAGAAATAATTTCGACCGACTAAATATGATATGTGACCGTATTCGATTTAATTTAGTCGTGCCATCAAATTCGACTGAACGTGGTCGTATTTAGCCTCGCTAAAAAAATGGAGGGAATTTTCCCACCAATGAATTTATTTGGCACTCCTAAATTCAACCAATTTCGGTCGAATTTGATAATTAGAAATGGCAGGAAATTTCCCGCATTTTTAAAAAATTTTGTTGCAAAAGCAGGGGAAGTTTCCCGCCTTTTTGAAAATTATATTTTAATAGAAATCAGTTGTAATTATATGTATGACCGCATTCGGTTGTATTTAGTATTTTCAAAATTTTAAATTATTTTTTAAAATTTTTTAAATGTTAACAAATATTTTAAAAAATATGTATATATATACAATACTAACATTAAATGAAACTACAAATTTATTAGGTACACACATATATGTGATAAGAGAACTTTGATTTTAATTATATTTTATTTTATACTTCCTCTAAATTTTTTTATATATAATTATTTCTAAAAATTAGAAAAAAATTATTAAAGTTTCATATCCAAATGCTACATTCACTTTAATTTTTTGAGAAGATATTAGTGAGCAAATAATAAAATTATTCTTAAATTACGTAACATTAGAGTACATAGTATGATTAGATAAGTAATTTCGCGGTCAAATTAAAGAGTGTACGCGAAAATTTTCAACCCTTTTCAAAATTATGTTTCAATGGAAACCGGTTATTTACCTAATATGATAGCATTCGATTGTATTTTAGTATTTTCATAATTTTAAATTATTTTTTAAAATTATATAAATGTTAGTCAATATTTTTAAAAAAATATGTATATATACAATAATAATATTCATCACAACTATAAATTTATTTGGTACAAAAATATATGTGGTAAGAGAACTTTGATTTTAATTTATTTTTTTGAATACTTTCTCAAAATTTAAATACATATATATATATATATATGTAATTAAATTAGAAACTTATGATAAAATTATCAAAGTTTAGCGTTCCAATGCTACATTCACTATAATTTTTTGAGAAAATACTAGTGAGCGAATAATAAAATTATTCTTAAATAGCTACATTAGAATATATAGTATGGTTACATATGTAGTTTAGGGGTTGAGGGTATGGATTAGGATTTGAGTTTCCAATTTACATTGCATTTGTTTTGAGTAATCCAACTGTACGGATGTGAAAAAAATTGCATTTGTTTTGATGAGGAAAGTCTTTTTATTCATCATGAACTGCTTGTTGAGGATCTTGAGAATTTAAAGAAACAAAAGGCAAAGAAATCTATGTTCGTAACTAGTGAAAGTGAACATTTTAATGTCGGACTAGGCTTTACTTCTAAGACTAAAAGAAGTAGAAACATAAATGGCAGGATAGGAGCTAATGGCCCTAGGAAGTTATGTAACAATTGTGGATCTGCTGGTCACCTTACTCATGCTTGTAGCAAAGTCCGTTTGCATGTCATGTGTTGTTTCTTTCATGAACACTTATCTTGATTCCACACACTCACATAATACATCTCATAATCATGATAAGCATGCTCATAAGAACCATGGTAGATCAAAGACTGTAATCCCTCCTAACTTTGAGAAAGAGGCATCTTTCACCAAGCCCAGAAGCAAGTCTGTTGGGGCTTCTGAAAGTGATAAGGAAACAGTCAATGATAATGCAAAGAATGTTAAGCCTATTAATTCTGTGAAGAAACATGTCAAATATTCAAANACTTCTAAGTCTCCTGGACCCAACCTTTTTTGGGTACCAAATAAAACTTAATCTCCTTTGTATACAGGGCGTTAAGCAAAAGAAGGTCATGTGGATTCTGGATAGTGGATGTTCAAGGCATATGACTGGAGATATAGCACTGCTATCAAAGGTGGTTGAGAAAGCTGGCCCGGTGGTTACCTTTTTAAATGATAGCAAGGGTTATATAATGGGATATGGCTGTTTGGAAATTGGCAATGTCATCATTGAAAAAAATTTCTGGTTGAAGGTCTTATGCACAATCTTCTTAGTATCAGTCAATTCTGTGACAAAGGATGTGAAGTTGTATTCAAGAAGGAGAAGTGTTTGATCTCTAATCTTAAGAAAATTAGAAGCTAACTCTCAATGGAGTGAGAAAGGGTGACTTGTTCGTAGCTGACTGGAATTCTGCTAAAGATGGTCAAGCAATGTGTTTCTACAGTAAAGCTTCTGCAGATGAGAGTTGGTTATGGCATAAGAAGCTATCCCACTTAAAATTCAAGACCATGAATTCTTTGGTTAAGAGGGAATGTGACACCCTCCCAATCCGGGGTCTAGATCGGGGAGTCACGATTGTAAACTAATATACATATATTCTGAAGACAGTAATGTAAATAAGATACAATGATACAACCCCTTATACTAACCCTGATCTTTAACAGGTAATGGTGTGAAACAAACAACTATTATTACAACCAAACTCGAAGTTACACTAATAACTCAAACGTTTACAAGTTCTTAAACTATAGTCATTTCATTCTATATACAAATTACAACCTCTAACTGCCCGCCAAGAGGTCCTCTACCGGAGATGGCATCGCGAATCTAACTATAGGTGAAAGTCCATAACATGCACTTTCCTGGGAAGTCTTTCACTTCTAACAATCTTCTCCATTAACTGAAAAAGGTTAGGTAATAAAAACGTGAGCCACAAGAGCTTAGCAAGTATATAATCTCAATAAAAAGGCAATCATAATAATGCACAGTAGTATAATCAACTGGAAGGAATGATATAAATGCTGAAACTTTAAAAGAGAATGAGTATCTCAACAATGTAAGGAAGCTTAACACAGCGCTACGAGCAAAGATGGGTGATCAGCCCACGACAGTGCTCCAAATCAACATATCCAATGCTGATTCACAACTATCAGGATAATCAGGCACTTTTGGCCTTATAAAAATATAATTATCAACGACCGGCGCCTCGGTCAACATAGTTTCCATTGTTGGATTGGTTTGATTAAAGATTATCATAAATTTGAATTTTCATCAAGAGGGAATCAAATCCATTAATAGGAGTTATTAGCGTCAAATGAACAATGAGTTATTAGTCAAACTCTAAGAATGTCAAAATCAAATATGATTTCAAATAAATTTCTCAATTGGGTAAACATCAAGGAATAAAGGTCCAAATTTCTGATTTTAATTGAAGCATTAAGGTTTCACAAGAAAATATGGTTATAGGGTCATATGAATGGAAGTAAACGAAACAATATTAAGTTTACAAGTGAGATATACAAAACAACCAAAATAAAATAAACACATATTTTTGTGAAGTCCCTAAATATCACAACAGAGATAATAAAATAAGAATTAAAATTTTACCATGTTCCAATACTTTTATAAAAATATTTTAAGATCATAATAACTATGTCTTTAATATAATAAATCATGTAGATCAAATAATTCTTTCCCATATACGTCAACAAGCACAATCACGACTCACAAAAACACGTAATCATTATATTTAACACATAGCTCTCTAAAGAAACCTTGGACTCATAATTCAGATTTATTTTCACACAAACGCACAGAAGGCACATACTATATAATTATTTAAATATCTATTATCGACAAACCATTTAATATTATCACAATTATAACATAAAAATTTCTAGAAGCCAATCTATGAGCCAGCGCAATATCTTAAAGAACTTAATATTATTTAAAATTCTAAGTCGTTATATCCTTCCCTCCTTAAAAGGATTCTGTCCCTAGAATCGAACTAAATGGGGAAATCTTTTCATCGCATCACTTTCTAACTCCCAGGTTGATTCTTCGACCTTGGGATTTCACAAGAACACTTTTACTAGCACTACAAACTTATTCTAAGCACTCTTTCCATAAGATCTAATATTTCTACTAGCTCCTAAAAGTACGAGAAATCAGACTGAATTTTACCGGGTTCATGGTCCAATGAATCTAGAAAACAAGAGTTAACCTCACCAGGAAATATCATACTTTGCACCATATCTTGATCCGAAAAGTTTTCGATGAAACACTTTACTACAGATTAGTCAATGGGATTTCTAACACAATGAATTGTTTACGAAAGAAGAAAGAATGCACAATAGTGTTTTAATGACTGAGTACAACCATATTGGTGCATAAAATGGCCAGTCTTAGTACCATATAGTTCACAACACATAATGAGGTGGCGTCCCACCGAACCATTTGTCACAGAGACAAACAGTCGCACAATATGGATCATTTGTCTCAATCGGATGACAAATATTTTAAAGGAACCAAATGATATTGAAAGAGATTTAGTAGTATAAAAAAGTTTCATACTGCTTTAGGAATCAATAAGAATCTACACTTCTGATTAAAGAAAAGAGATTTATCGTTGGTTGTTCCTCGCAGGTTCCTCATACACGTATTTTTACCACATTTATAATTTAACCTCCTCGCGTCTCGGAATCGAATTCTATATCTATATCAGTATAATCTCCGTACGTCTTGGTGTTCTCGTGATATTTTAAACTGAGCGCATCGCACGAAATCTCGTTCTTTAGTTTGATAACATAGGAATTCAAATACAAGAAATAAACCTTAACATTTCTTTATCATCTTTTTGACACTTCATCTCATTTTCTTTTTCTCATACATCATTACTTGTTCTTGAAAACTTCAAATTTTTCTCTGAAATTTCTGGCTGAGATATCTTCTATATACCTTATCTTAGGCTGAATTCTGAACATGCATCTCTATGTCTTACTCGTCTAGTTCCTTAGTCAATCCTATCGATAGAGCCAATATATTTAATCTTCTTTTCTGCTCAAAGCGTCTGTCACTGCCTGTTCCTTTCTTGGATGGTAGTTGATAGAGTACTCGTGATCTGTAATCCGTTACTAATCTTCACTGTTGTCTCCTATTAAGCTCTTAATGGGTGAAAATATTCCTCAACTCCAGAAATCCGCGTAAGATTTCCTACTTCTTTATTACCATTAATATCTCAATCTCTTTCATGTGAATACCCTTGTTGCTCGCTCCGAATCACGCGCGAGTTGGATACTTTTGCTTGTGACATTTCAAATGTTTTGAAGCATACACAATAAACTTGTCATGATGCATTAACGCACATTCTAAACCTTTGTGAGAGGCTTCACTGTAGATTACAAAGTTACCCTAGTCATCAGGAAGAATTATTACTGGTGCTGATACTAGTCTCCTCTTGAAAACCATCCTTACATTCATTAGTCCTTATAATTTCTCATTCTTACTTGTCAATTTGGTAGATGGCATAGATATCTTGGAGAGGTCTTGAACAAATCTCTGAAATAACCAACCAATACTAAGAAACTCTTTACTTCAAATAGGCATCTTTGGCCTCTCCCAAATTCATCATCACTTCAATCTTTGCGGAATTCGCCTTACTTTCTTTAATAACCACATGACCAAGAACTTGCACTGACACTATAAGAACTTCGTACAAAATTTCTCCTTCCTTCGAAATTTCTAATTCTATTCTTATTTGCTCCACGTGCTCTACTCCTGACTTTGGGGTGACCCAAAACATTGTCAATAAATCATTCACAACTTGTCTAGATACCTCTAAAAAATTCTATTTATAAGATCCATAAAAGTTACAGGTGCCTAAGTCAATCCAGAAACCATTTGTAGAAACTCGTAATGTGCATACGTTATACGAAACATCGTCTTAAAACTTATTAAGCTCTAGATAAATGATACACAACTTCATACTTCCCTACTTTTCTTTACAACAACACTGGCGATTCTTACAAAGATGCACTTGGCCTTATAACTACTTTATCCAGTAGTTCTCACAATTGAGTTGCCAAATCAAGGTGATTCAACTTTTCTAAGGTAATCATGGTAATTCGTTTGGAAAGACATCTGGAAACTCGTTAACTATAGGAATCTCTTTGTTCTCATGTGTCTGTTTGCTGACATCAACCAAATACGCTAAATAAGCTTCACATACTTATCTTAACAATCTTTTAGCTGTAATGATCGTCAGAAACTTTTTAACTTACTTCAGTCCTTGAAACACAACTTACTTTTTATCCATAGATCTTAACTTAACTCCTTTGTTCTAATATTCATTTTACATGTGTTATCCTCCAACTGATCCATTCCTAGAATTACATTAAATTCTCTTGACTTGAAAGGTATCAAGTTCGCGAAGAAATAACAGTCTTCTATCTCAACATCGTAACGAGATCAATCTTTACCAATAGAAAATCTTTCCTGATTGGCTACGTTTACAATCAAAGCTCGCTATGGGGTTTGAGTTCCACATTGTAACTTATTAACAAACTCTTTCAAATTAAATGACTTAGTAGCTTCAGAATCAAACAAAATTTAAGCTTTCTCTGAATTTACAAGAAATATTCTTGCCACATCTTCAACGTTCTGAACTACATCTTTCATTAATTTATTAAAGGTCCATGCCTTGGACTGAACTGATGGGGTAGTTATCCTTAGGACATTAACTGTTTGAGCATGTTCATTAGAATTCCTAGCTTGAAACATATAAAATTAAGCTTTTTACAAATCCTACAATACTTCTTCCTACAGGTTTTACTCTTCGATAATACGGGTCTCACTAGTTTCTGTTGATATACTATTATTTGTGAATAATTATCTTGGGCAACATTATGGCTCCCAGACTTTTGAATTCCTTCATTTTTCACAACCTGATTATCCAATTTCTTATCAAATTTATTCTTAAAACTTTCTGACTTTGACTATCTTTAGTTTTGTCTATCCTCCTTTTCTTCCTTCACTTTCGCTTTATATGATTGTCACTATTTAATCCACTACTCTGTAAGTCTGAAGTTCAAACATAGCCACCCTACCTAAAATTCCAGGACTTAAGACCTTGTTGAAATCTCCTTACTCTCTTCGCATCAGTGTTAACATACTCGGGCGCAAATCTGGACAATTTAACAAATTAAGTTGTATATCCTGCCACTATCCTGTCTTCTACTTCAATACTAAAGAAAATCTTACTTTCATTAAATTCTTACATAAAACTAGGAAAATACTTTCCCTAGACAAATCCTTAAATCTCTCTTAGTAACAATACCTTCTCCTTCTAATACTTTGGTGGACTCCCACCAGTAGGTAGCTTTTGACTTTCTCATCAGACACCCACTGGAATAATACCCTTTCTTTTCCTTATCCTCAATTACCTTGTTTTGATCATCCAAAATTCATGCTCCTTCTTGGATGAAAAATCTTGCCTCTTGTGAAAATGACTTTAGGATTTTACCTTGATACAAGCTCCCTTTTTTTTTTAGTCTCAGTCTTCCTTTCCTTCTTTCTTTCTATTGAATATGTCTTTTCTATTTTACTTACAACTTCTTGCTAGATATTTGCAGCATAAGAAATTAATTCAAATATGGTTACTTCCCTACTGCTCCAAAGCTTCATACTGAAATTCCTTTACTCTTCTCTAGTTGATTTTCGCATACTCAGAATCGAACCTTGTTGACTCATCAAACTTTTGCTTTCATTCAGTCACACTCATATCCTTGGTGTTGTTTTCTAAACTTCAATTCCATTTGATTTGCATATATCAATGGAAAATATTTCTCCAAGAATAAACGTGTAATTTCTCTAGAGTAACTTCCTCTCTTCTTTCTGATACTAATTATCTATCCTTTTCAAACTTTAACCAACCACTTTTATTTTTTAACCTACTTCTTTATTATCAACACATATGCGTAAAATCTTTCTCTCGGGTCGAACTTATGGCTGCCGCTGCTACTATAATTCTAGGTTAGTGCTCTGCTTATTAATGAGGGGCTAGGAGTTATATAATAGCCATCCAGGGTTGGTTAGGTTTATGAAATTGAGGTTTCTTTTAGGTGATGTGATTCTTTTGATGAGCAAGCAATTTATTTAGTAACCTGCTCAACCTTATATAGAACCAACTTAAACATACCGACGTGTTAAGGAAAAAATAATTAATTAGAGAAAATATTTGTTCAAATTAGATTTTAAAATAATTTCAACATATCGATAAAACATCCTTACTATATAACTTGCTTGCTATATCACTGGTCTAAAACTAGAAAATTAGGACAACTTGATAGTACCTCGTAGAAATAAAAACTGAGCATATATGTGTTTAGTTGAAATTAAAGAAAGAAACAAATATGGGGGAAAAAGAATGATATATAAATTATATGGTGCAACCATATAATCTCTTCAATATGAAAAGTTGGGTGTACAAAAGAAGGCCACTTCAACAATAGCAGTACCACACATTAAACCACACATGGTGATCATCTATACCGATTCTGACCGTGCTTCACTATTTTCGAAAACATAATCCAAAAGTTGAAAGAACGGGCCCACTATAGTGTACTAACCTTTCAGCTTACTGCCTACCAAATCATCCTGGCTAATCTCACTATCTGCCAAATCATCCAAGCTTAGTCAAATCCTGACGATGAAAATATATCACTTGGTTAAATACTTCTCAGCCTCCACTAGATCCTTCTTTACATAATCCTTTTAAGATAATCATACTCAAATCCATCCGTTTCTCCTTCAAAAAGGTGTTTAGAGGCTCAACTAGATCAATTTCAGGGATCATGTGATTGGGGTGGTACGGTTACTTCCTGACCAAGTGTCGACTCATCCGTTCCGGTGCTTCAAAACTAACCAATCGCGTATGATATATAGACGAGATAGAGTTATCTTAAATCTAGCGCCATCCTATCTTAGAAGTCAATACCCTATCCTATAATCAAACTTAAACTCTATGAAAGTTTGCCTAATCCTATTCCTATGTTAGATTGTCTGCCTATCTTACGTTACACTATACCTAAGCTTGTTTCAGTGACCAAAACTTGTAGCTCTGATACCAACCTGTGATACCATCCCAATCCGGGGTCTAGATCGGGGAGTCACGATTGTAAAGTAATATACATATATTCTGAAGATAGTAATGTAAATAAGATACAATGATACAACCCCTTATACTAACCCGGATCTTTAACAGGTAATGGTGTGAAACAAGCAACTATTATTACAACCAAACTCGAAGTTACACTAATAACTGAAACGTTTACAAGTTCTTAAACTATAGTCATTTCATTCTATATACAAATTACAACCTCTAACTGCCCGTCAAGAGGTCCTCTACCGGAGATGGCAACGCGAATCTAATTATAGGAGAAAGTCCATAACATGCACTTTCCTAGGGAGTCTTTCACTTCTGACAATCTTCTCGATTTACTGAAAAGGGATAGGTAATAAAAACGTGAGCCACAAGAGCTCAGCAAGTATATAATCTCAATAAAAAGGCAATCATAATAATGCACAGTAGTATATTCAACTGGAAGGAATGATATAAATGCTGAAACTTTAAAAGAGAATGAGTATCTCAACAATGTAAGGAAACTTAACACAGCGCTACGAGCATAGCTGGGTGATCAGCCCAAGACAGTGCTCCAAATCAACATATTCAATGCTGATTCACAACTATCAGGATCCTCAGGCACTTTTGGCCTCATAAAAATATAATTATGAACGACCGGCGCCTCGGTCAATATAGTTTCCATTGTTGGATTGGTTTGATTAAAGATTATCACAAATTTTAATTTTCATCAAGAGGGAATCAAATCCATTAATAGGAGTCATTAGAGTCAAATGAACAATGAGTTATTAGTCAAACTCTAAGAATGTCAAAATCAAATATGATTTCAAATAACTTTCTCAATTGGGTAAACATCAAGGAATAAAGGTCCAAATTTCTGATTTTAATTGAAGCATTAAGGTTTCATAAGAAAATATGGTTATAGGATCATATGAATGGAAGTAAATGAAATAATATTAAGTTTGCAAGTGAGATATACACTTGCCTTAAATTCGCTTTCCTTACTTGACCAGCTCAACCACTCTAGTATTCTAAACAGTCTTCCTTTTGATACACCTTAAGAATTCACATTCCAATTCTACATAAATGAAAGACACTTTACGCTTCCTAAGTCTGGCTCGACAACTGGCTGCTTACCTATAACAAAATATATAAAACTATATTATTTACCTCCTATATAACTTTTACCATTCGATACTCTAGCTAATTATAGATATCTCGACATAATAATCACATAATCACATAGCACGTAATCAAGTCGTCGACACATAACACATACGATACTTGTTCATAATAACTCACATAGACCAACACATAAAAAAATGTCTTATCAAGGCACATGATCGCAAGCCAAGTATCACCTCACACAGTATAAAAAATCTGAAATTTACTATACTAGAATGTATGTATCAAATTACTAACCAATTTAACTCAAGGACATACAAGCATATATAATCAAGCACTTAAACAATCTCAAAGCTCAAAAGTCCTACCGCGCACACTCTACTCAAACATTTTTCATAATTCCAACAATAATCAACTTAACACAAAAATTTTCAGGCTTTTTCCTCAATATCAGACCAGATTACTATAAAAATTTCATCTTCAAAATGTTCTATTAAGACCATAAACAAACTGAATAGATGACAACCCGGATGCAGAAAAAATTTTGCTGTGCGCGGCCTTGAGTAAAACATGCATAACTCTTTACTCATTAACTTAAATTACACAAAGTTTTCGCGTGGACAAACTAGACTCCAGATTGCACATTATCACAGAAGACTTTATATGCATAACAGACCCGTAACTAGACCAAAACAGAGCTGAAACAGAGCACATATAGCAGATTTATTTTTGGCTTTTTCAACAACACCACACAGACGGATACACGCGCACACACACATACAACTACACACGGATACACATATCCGCACACTCACATACACACACATGCACGTTCACATATACACACACCCTAATAAGCCTTATATCATTCTTTTCCTTTTTAGTAATTCATATATCATTCAAAATTTTGACATGACCTATTTACATAACATATACTATCCATAAATTATCATTATTGCACCCAAACAATATAACAATCATCGATTATGATCCTACATTATATATAAGCATTATTTAATCTAAAAACCGAACTAAAGAACACAATTTCGGACCCCAAATTATCCATAATCAAATCTGAAAATTTCAACATTGAAACCCTCACCTAAAAATCACAAATTAAACATGACCTTCACATTATATGATTATAACATCACCAATTATGCAATTAACCTAAGCATTTCATGAACTAATAAAAATCAAAATCTTTAAATCCTACATATACATTGTTGGAAATAATCTAAACTCGATGTGGTTTTATTTATTTATTTAAGTGTCTTGGTGTCTTCCTGTCAAACGTTGGTGTCAACGTTACTGTCTGAGTTTGAATAAGTCTGGTTTGTTTGGCTATTTTATAGGATCAGTTGAATTAGTGTAGCTAGTGGAGTATTGGTAGGAGTGGTTCCTGTTTTGTAGGAGAAGTAGTTTAGTTGACAATAAATTGTATGCATCGAGTCTGTATATTTTTTTTAGCAGCTGAAATTAATATATTTCTGTGTGAGTTTTCCTCTGCAAACACTTGTGTGTGTACACTAACCATAAGCCTGGGAATTGTGTGTGTGTTTAAATTGTTAAACAACATTTTGGTATCCGAGCCCTCAAGCGTTGTATGCCAAAGTATGTGCCCAGACCAGATATGATTGTGGGCAACAAAAGCAAAGATGGAACGGTGGCGTTGAGCTATCCAATGTTGAGTAAGAGTAACTACACAGCGTGCTATCTTAAGATGAAGGTGAACATGCAGGCACATGGCATTTGGGAGGCGGTGGAGCTTGCAGACCCAAAAGTTGCAGCTGAGGAGAAGAAAGATAGGTTGCCGTTGGCTGCCATCTATCAATCTATAAGGACATTTTGTTGTCAGTGGCTGATAAGAAAAAGGTGAAGGAGGCATGGGATGCTATCATAACAATGTGCCTAGGTGCAGATCGCGTGAGGCAGGCTATGGTGCAGACCTTAAAATCGGAGTTTGAGGTGCTTAGCATGAAGGAGACAGAGACTATTGATGAATTCTGTATGACGCTAAACGGTCTAGTAACCAACATACGAGCGCTGGGTGAAACAATTGAAGAAAGTTATGTGGTGAAGAAGCTGTTGAGGGTTGTGCCTTCTAGATTTTTGCAAATAACCTCTACAATGGAGCAATTTGAAAAATTGGACGAGATGTCAATAGAGGAGGCTGTGGGGTCACTGAAGGCGCATAAGGAGAGAACTCGTGGCCAGGCAGAAAAAAATGGGAATCAATTACTTTTGACTGAAGATGAGTGGGCAAAGCGAGAATCGAGTGAAGGGCAGCTACTGTTAACCAAGGAGGAATGGCTAAAGAGAACAAGTAAAGGCGGGACTGACAGTTCACAAAACCAGAGATTTCGAGGAGGTGCGCAGGGAATACGTGGTGTAAGAGATACGAGCAAAGTGAGATGCTTTAACTGTCATAACTATGGACACTTTGCTGCAACTTGTCGCAAGCCACGACGAGATAGAGAGACGAAACAGGAGGTGAATTTGTCACAGATCCAAGATGATGAACCTGCTTTGCTTATGTTGGAAAAGGGAGAAGTGAAAGAACGAACACTCTTGTTGAATGAGAAAGATGTTCGACCAAGGTTAACCAAAGATTCTGAAATAAAGACTGAATCTAACTTGTGCTATTTGGATAACGGAGAAAGTAACCATATGACGGGGTTGCGATCGAAGTTCAAGGAGCTGGATGAAAGTATCACGGGCCAAGTGAAATTTGGGAAAGGAATTGTTATATTCAAGTGCAAGACTGGAGAAGAAATTGAATTTCGAGAAGTCTATTTCATTCCTACACTATGCAGCAATATAATCAGTCTCGGGCAAATGGCGGATATTGGAAATAGAGTTATTTTGAATGGTAGTTACTTATGGGTGTACGATGGAAAAGGAAGGTTGCTTGTGAAGGTTAGAAGGTCAGAAAATCGGCTGTATAAGATCATAATGGAATCGAGTGGAGGTAGTTGTATGTTGTCAAGATTGGAAAATCCGGCGTGGCTGTGGCACACACGTCTTGGCCACGTGAATTTTCAGGCAATAAAGCTAATGTCTGATAACAACATGGCCTATGACATACCTAAGATCTCAAACCCAAAGGAGCTGTGTACCGGCTGTTTGATGTCAAAGCAGGCAAAGGGATCCTTTTTGAGTAAAGCGAATTTTTGTGCGAAGAAACCATTGGAATTGATTCATGGAGATCTATGTGGACCAATAACACCATCCACGTTAGGAGGTAACAAATACTTTTTACTCCTTATTGATGATTTTAGTAGGATGATGTTGACGTATATGCTAAGTAGCAAAGATGAAGCTTTACAAGCATTTAAGAAATTTAAAGTGATGGTTGAGAAAGAAAATGAAAACAAGATTAAGGTGTTAAGAACCGATAGAGGAGGGGAATTTTGCTCTAATCAGTTCAAGTCTTTCTGTGAGGACATGGGCATCATACAACACTTCACTGCACCCTACACCCCTCAACAAAATGGGGTTGTAGAGTGTAGAAATCATACGATTGTAGCCATGGTACGTAGATTTTTGAAGGAGATGAAATTTCCTTTACCTTTGTGGGGGGAGGCCGTAAGGCACTCGGTATATGTGCTGAACAGGTTGCCTACAAGAGCTCTAACTGGGAAAACTCCTCACGAAGTATGGACGGGAGAGAAACCCGATGTGGCACACATTCGAATTTTTGGGTGTGTCGCTCACATGAAGGTGCAAGGTGGATATACAACGAAGTTGGAGGACCGAAGTAAAATGGTTATTTATCTTGGTAAGGAGCCCGAGACTAAGGCTTCACGGTTGTATGACCCAGCTACTGGAAAAATATTGGTGAGTCGCTATGTTGTGTTCGATGAAAATAGAGCTTCGCAGTGGGAAAACAGAAAGGAAGTGAACAGCTAGGTGGAACAGTTGTGATGTCTGGGGAAAATTTGACAGGAATTACAGAGTAGTTTATTGAAGGTTCCAACACTGCTAATAATGGAATGGAGGTCTCTGGTGAAACTGGTGCAAAGATGACTGATAGCTCATCATACTCGAGCTCTGGAGAAAGCAGTGCTTCATCAGGTGACAGTACTGAACCCATTAAATTTCGGTTGCTTGATGAAATCTATAATGAAACATAGGAGGTTGAAATCGAAGATGAACTATTGCTATTGGGAATTGAGGAACCTGCAGATTACAAACAAGCAGCCAAAAATAAAGAGTGGGAGTTGGCAATGAAGTGCGAGATTGATGCCATTGAAAAAAATAAAACATGGGAGCTGGTAGAATTGCCACCGGGTCAAAAACCAATCGGGCTGAAGTGGGTGTATAAAATTAAGCGAAATGCTAAGGGTGAAATCGTGAAGTATAAGGCGAGATTGGTCGCAAGATGATATGTACAACGGCAAGGAGTGGATTTTGATGAAGTCTTTGCACCAGTAACTCGGCTGGAAATAGTAAGACATCTACTAGCCTTGGCAGCAAAGAATGGTTGGATAGTGGATCATTTAGATGTTAAGTCTGCATTCCTTAATGGTGAGCTGGAAGAGACGGTAAATGTGACTCAACCGGAAGGGTTTGTTAAAGACGGAAAAGAACGGATGGTGTATAGGCTGGTGAAAGCGCTGTACGGATTGAGACAGGCACCGAGAGCTTGGTACTGAAAACTAAGCAAGGTTCTCGAGAGAATGGGTTTTGTGGAATGCCCATATGAGCACGTTGTTTATACAAAAACATGAAGGAGAGGAGGTGCTAATCATTGGCGTGTATGTAGATGATATCTTGGTCACGGGAACTAGTATCAAAAATATAAATAAATTTAAACAGGAGATGAGTCATATTTTTGAGATGAGTAATCTTGGAAGGTTGTCTCATTACTTAGGTATTGAGGTGATACAAGGTGAGGGATTCACGAAGCTAAAGCAAACAGCATATGCTCAGAAATTGCTTGAAAAATTTGGACTAAAGGACTACAATTCTGTAAAGTTTCCCATGGAACCAAAGCTGCAAATCGACAAAGATGAGAAGGGTAAGGCAGTCAACTCTACAGAGTTTAAAAGCATGATAGGAGGTCCGAGGTATTTGGTTCACACTCGTCCCGATATAGCCTATTCAGTAGGTGTTGTAAGTCATTTTATGAAGAGGCCAAAAACGCTCCATCTTAGTGCAGCTAAACGTATTCTCAGATATATCAAAGGTACACTGGAGTATGGCCTGATTTATGCAAAAGGAACAGGTAATTATCTATTCTCTGGATATTCTGACAGTGACATGGCTAATAATGTGGTGGATCGGAAAAGTACAGGTAGAATGGCTTTCGATTTAAATGAAAGTCTAATTACATGGGTCTCCCAGAAGCAAAGGTGTGTTGTTTTTTCCACCTGTGAAGCTGAATTTATGGCAGCCACTGTAGCAGCATGCCAAGGGGTGTGGCTACGGAATCTGTTAATGCAAATAACTGACATGAAGCCTGGACCCGTGGTGATTTACATCGAAAACAGGTCAGCTATAGACTTGGCCAAAAATCCTGTTTTTCACGGATGTAGTAAACACATAGATATACGCTACCACTTTATTCGGGAGTGTGTAGAGCGTGGTGAAATTATTGTGAAGTATGTTCGAACTGAGGAACAACGAGATGATGTGTTAACTAAGCCTATGACAACACTGAAGTTTGAGAGGATGCGTGAACTGCTTGGGATCAGAGATCTGCAGGAAGGAGTTTAGATTACGGGGGGATTTGTTGGAAATAATCTAAACTCGATGTGGTTTTATTTATTTAAGTGTCTTGGTGTCTTGCTGTCAAACGTTGGTGTCAACGTTACTGTCTGAGTTTGAATAAGTCTGGTTTGTTTGGCTATTTTATAGGATCATTTGAATTAGTGTAGCTAGTGGAGTATTGGTAGGAGTGGTTCCTGTTTTGTAGGAGAAGTAGTTTAGTTGACAATAAATTGTATGCATCGAGTCTGTATATTTTTTTTTAGCAGCTGAAATCAATATATTTCTGTGTGAGTTTTCCTCTGCAAACACTTGTGTGTGTACACTAACCATAAGCCTGGGAATTGTGTGTGTGTTTAAATTGTTAAACAACATCCATAACATGCAACTGAAAAATTGAATTTATAAAGGTTCATAGGGCTCAAAATCGTAATCATCATCATCGCCCACCACCGATTCACCAGAGTTCATCACCGGTGGCGGTAAAAATTCGGTGGTGCCTAAAATTAGGGTTTCCATCACGGATTCCTATAGATTGATCTTTAAAACTCTATGGGTAACCTTAATTCATTGAAGAAATTAGTTTTTGATGCACAATTGATCAAACCCGAAGCAAGGGTTTCAAAAGAAATACACCAGCGACTATACATACACACATGCATACAAGAATCAAGCATAACTCAATTGGGGATGTTTATTACATCAAAACCCAATCAAGATCACACAAGAATCAAGTAAAACCAAGAAGAATGATGAAAGGAGGGAAAAAGAGAGATTTCTGCCGAGAAGAGACAAGAGAGAAAGAGAGAGTTCGAGAGAATGAGAGAATGAGGGGAGAGCTGGGGTTTGGGGGTTTGGGGGTTAAAAAGAGCATAGTTTACCTTTTGATTTTCTTTTAAATAAAACATTTTGTAAAATATAAAATTGGTGTGAAACTTGTATGAAAAATAAATATTTTATTTTTAAAATATAGAGAGAAAAATTAGCTTTCTACCCATATTTTTAAAATAATTTTTGAGCATACGGTTTATTTTATATTATTTTTACAAGATAAGCGGCCGGTAAATGCAATAATAATTTTAAAATCATTTTAAAATACAAAACAACCAAAATAAAATAAATACATATTTTCGTGAAGTCTCTAATATCATAGTAGAGATAATAAAATAAAAATTAAAATTTTACCATATTCCAATATTTTTATAAAAATATTTTAAGATCATAGTAACCTATGTCTTTAATATAATAAATCAAGTAGATCAAATAATTCTTTCCCATATACGTCAACAAGCACAATCACGACACACATAAACACATAATCATTATATTTAGCACATAGCTCTTTCAGGAAACCTTGGACTCATAATTCAGATTTATTTTCCCCAAACACACAGAAGGCACAAACTATATAATTATTTAAATATCTATTATCGACAAACCATTTAATACTATCACAATTATAATATAAAAATTTCTAGGAGCCAATCTATGAGCCAGTGCAATATCTTAAGGAACTTAATATTATTTAAAATTCTAAGTCGTTATAGGGAACTGGTGAGAGGTTTGCCCGAGATGGAATTCAGTCCTGATGGACTATGTGAAGCATGTGAGAAAGGAAAGTCAAAGAGAGCATCACACAAGAAGAAGACTATGACTGACATCACTGAACCACT
>PHNY01154104.1:16058-26906 GCA_003724115.2 Anethum foeniculum
ATCAAACTTTGGTAATTTGTTAAAATATACTTTAACATTTTAAAAGAATATAATTTTAAAAATGTTAAGCAATCATGCAATATATTCAACTATAATAGTAGGATAAAAGTATACAAAACTAAAATTTACGATTAAGTATATGATATGGTGTTTTTATGGCTATATATTAAATTTATATCAAGATTCAAATCTTATGTTACGAGGGACTAAAAATATCTATTATTTATTATCTATTATATATATAATAGAGCAACTAAGGGGTTTCTTGAGACAATTTATTCATTTGATATTACTGAACTGCCCCTCATAAATATTAAATTTAATAACATATATTAATTACGTTTAGCTCATTAATTATTAATAATTCTACATTTATTACACTCCATTAGTATATATTAAAAATTTCTAATGATATATGTACTTTTTAGTTAAATAACACAAATGAACTTAATATCTTTTTAATCAATCAACATGATCTTGTCAAATAATAAATTTCCATGCTATATGACAACAATTGTAGAATTCAAAAGTTTTAAACACTTTCAAGTACATTTTTTACAAAAACCATCTATCAATTGTCCGATACAAAATTAAAAGAAAGTGCATCTCATATCACAACATATTTTTCAACTATATAACATGTACACAATTCATTACCATGTAATTTTAAAGTATGTACGTACCTCGCACCGGCTATAAAATACATAGATAGAAGAAGCTCATCCTTATAGTGAAGGTTATTGTATGTGGATGAAAATAACTCCTCATAACAGAAAATATATTTCAATTCACAAGAATGTATATAAATTCTAAAATAGTTGATGTTAGATCATGCCCGTGCTTCGCACGGGCTATAGAGCNNAAATTTAAAGAATTGACTCCAATTTTTTTAATTCAAAAGACCTACTATTAAGGTCACAGGAGTGATGACTACAATTTTTTTATTTGTCACTCATCCCAGTCGTTATTACAAAAAAGTAGTAAAAATATGAACAAATGGGTAAAATTGGTATTTCATGGATTCAGAATTGTTAGATTTAGTACACTCTGACATATGTGAATTCGATGGTGTGTTGACTAAGGACCATTATAGATATTTCATTACTTTTATAGATGATTGTAGTACATATTGTTATGTTTACTTGCTTAAACATAAAGATGAAGCACTAGATAAATTCATTATGTTTAAAAATGAGGCTGAAACTTAAACTGGCAAAGTACTTAAACGTTTGAGATCTAATAGAGGTGGAAAGTATACGGGTACCTCGTTTAATGAATTTTGCGCAAGCAATGGTATAGTTCATGAGGTGACTCCACCATACACACCTGAGTCTAATGGGGTGGCAGAGCGAAAGAACAAAACTCTTAAAGATATGATTAACAGTATGCTAGTTAATTCTGGGTTGTCCAAATACATGTGCTGAGAAGCTCTGAATACGGCTTGCCATATTCTGAAAAGAGTTCCTCTGAAACACATGGATAAGACACCATTTGAATTATGGAGAAAGCGTAAGGCTAGTTTGACTTATTTTCGTGTGTGGGGGTGCCTTGCAATGGTGCTTGTCCCTGAACACAAGAGAAAGAAACTAGGACCGAAAACTGTGAATTGTATCTTTCTGGGCTATCTTGAAACCACAACCGCTATGAGATTTTTAGTTTTAAAATCTGACATAGATGGTATTGTGGCAAATACGATAGTTGAATTTCGTGTTGCAACTTTCTTCGAGGACGTGTTCCTTATGAAGACTGGTATACCTCAGGGTGATTCTGAGAATGATCCCACTCACACATCAAGTTCTATTCCTGATCATGTGGAAAAGATGACAAATGTGGGGGCATATCCTGGTAGTAGCTCTACTCCAAATGAAGTAGAGGAACCTAGAAGGAGTAAGCATGCAAAGGTAGTTAAGGACTTTGGAAGTGATTTTATCACTTACAATGTCGAGGATGAACCTTTAAATTTCCGCAACGCCATTGATTCTTCGGAATCAAGGCATTGGAAAGGCGCTGTGAAGAGTGAGATGGACTCTATTGTTTCTAACAAAACATGGGAGTTGGTCGATCTCCCTCCTGGGTGTTCTACGATAGGATGTAAGTGGATCTTCAAGAGGAAATTGAACCCCGATGCTCAATAGATAAGTACAAGGCTAGGCTAGTTGCTAAGGGCTTTAGGCAAAGGGAAGGCATTGACTATTTTGATACATACTCTCATGTTGCAAGAATGATAACAATCCGAATGCTTATAGCATTGGCTTCCGTACATGGTCTTATCATCCATCAAATGGATGTAAAAACGGCTTTTTTTCATGGTGACCTTGAAAAAGAGATTTATATGGATCATCTTGAAGGATTTGTTGCTTCTGGTAACGAGAGGAAAGTATGTAAGTTGGTCAAGTCCATCTATGGCCTGTAACAAGCTCTTATAGACTAGCATAAAAAGTTTGATGAAACTGTTTTAACCTTCGGATTTTTAGTTAATGAATGTGTAATGGTGTGCCTATATGTGGATGCTATATTGCTGTTTGGAACCAATATTGATATTATTAACGAGATAAAGAGTTTCTTGGAGAAGCACTTTGAAATGAAGGATATGGGTGAAGCTAGTGTGATTCTTGGGATCAAGTTGACCCAGTCAACTGATGGAATAACCTTGACACAGTCTCATTATATAGAGAAATCTATACTTGAGAAGTATGGTTATTCAAATTATAGAATCACTAGTACACCATATGATTCAAAAGTTGTTCTTGTCAAGAATAGTTCAGTTGTACATGTGTCTCAGTTAAGGTATTCTCAGATTATAGGTAGTTTGCAATATCTTGCTAATGTCACTAGACCAGATATTTCTTATTCTGTGTCTAAGTTGGCTAGATATACAAGCTGTTCGAACAAGACTCATTGGGAGTCTCTGGATAGAGTTCTTAGATATCTCACGGGAACTATTTCCCTTGGTTTGCATTATCGGAGATATCCGGGGGTACCTGAGGGGTACAGTGATGCAAGTTGGATAGCTAAGAAATCCGGTTCCAATGGAGTGACTGGATATGTGTTTATCCTTGTGGGTAGAGAAGTATCCTGGAAGTCTTCTAGACAGACTTTGATTACTCGGTCTACTTTTGAGGCTGAGTTGTGTGCATTGGATGGCACGGGGATGGAGGCCGAATGGTTACATGGACTGATGTCAATGTTACCTGTAGTAAGCAAACCGCTTCCTGCCATTTCTGTTCATTGTGATAGCCGTATAACTATCGACAAGATCAGAAGTGTGAAGTATAACACATCCAAGTTAGACTTAAGTCTATAAGGGGTCTTGTGTCTGATAGGGTTATTTCTATAAAGTTCATTGGAACTCAGAATAATATAGCTGACCCGCTGACTAAAAGACTTTAGCATGCAGTAGTCCTTAAGTCGAGGTTGGGATGGGGCTGATAACCCATCATGGTTCATCTACAGCGGGAATCCAATACACCTGAGAGGAGACCCCTCGAAGTGTATTCAATGTGGTAATAACAAGTTGTAAGGATGAATCGGTAGTACCTTTACTATATATATTTAGATACTCACGTATCTGAGTCTATCCCCTGGAAGCCTTAAAAGTTACTGAAACTGCTAGTATAGCAAGAGTTTTTACAACTCTGAATGGGGTCAAGTCGTAAGACGAGATGTTAGCAGTACATCTTTGGAGATGCCCAGCTAAGCGAATATAATTGTAAGGTCACAATTAGAGGAAAGGGTTATTCCTTGAAGCATTCGACGAACAGGATCGAGACACGACTATAACGTCTCAAAGCCGTAGATCTGCACCATAGCCTTTGACTTGCTGTCGTCTATGGAGCGTGGTTACACCAAACGGATAGAAATTCAAGGTGAAACATTCCATCTATATCTGGTAGCCGTCGAAGTAGGGGACTTAAGAGGGTTCAAACCCGGGATGGTACCGACTCTGAAAAATAAGTCATGATAAATCTGATATGCATTTCTGTATGGATTTGTGGGGGATTGTTAGAAAATGGAAAGTTTGAGGCATATTTTAGATATGTTCTTGATGGAATTTCCGGAAACTAATTGTTGGAGGTTGTTCCTTGCTATGATGACTTAAACTTTCATGTTTGGATCTAAGTCATTTTTTTGGTGTAATCCATAAAGAAATTGAGATGAAGTTAGTAGCTTGAAATGGGTTGTGGGTTTTATCCCACATTGATATTGTAAAGAGAGGTTGAGTGGCTTATATAGAATCATGTGTAAGAGTAGTGTACAACTACTAAGGCATATGGGTGTGCA
Source organism: Anethum foeniculum (assembly GCA_003724115.2). Taxonomy (NCBI): domain Eukaryota; kingdom Viridiplantae; phylum Streptophyta; class Magnoliopsida; order Apiales; family Apiaceae; genus Anethum; species Anethum foeniculum. The sequence goes on from PHNY01154104.1 coordinate 20,340, forward strand.
TGGTGCTAGTGTGAGCCTCGCGCACACACGCGCGCGCGCCGCCGCCTCGCCACGACTCGGGTCGGGTCGAAGGGCGATTTAAGCGAATGTCTCGGCGTCTCGCGTACGCGAGGCAACCTGGGCGAGGAATTTTACAGCTGTTTTAATTAAATAAATATGGACTTATTAGATAATTTTAATATAAATATTGTGCTCAGAATTTATGTGCTACAGGTGCCTTCAGTATTTAACTCTGATGAGCTGAGCTGTATCAGTATTTGATAAGTACTGATTTGCTGGGCTGGATCAGGATTTGACAAATCCTGACAAGGATAAAACTTGATGGCTGCATCATGATTTGACAAATCCTGATAGGTCAGAAATCCTGTTGAGCATCAGTATTTGTTAGCAAATCCTGATGGCTGTATCAGTATTTGACCAGATTAAATCCTGATGGGCCCGTAACTGAAATAAAAATCTTGATGCTGATTAATATTATATTAAATGTGTTTTAAGACAGAATATTTATTTTAATTAATGGATTGTCTGTTGTTACATTTTATTTTTGTATTATATACAGAACATAAACGTATGGAACTGATATAGAAAATACACATCTGAAACCCTAGCTGCTATCAATCTATCTCTATGTTCTCTTCATAAACATTTATACAGATAAAATACATAGGAATTCTGGGTGAACTGAGGTGCAGGTCGCTGTTCAGTACTACTAGTCTGTGATCGAAGTGTTGTGTGCTGTTTTATCCTGGAAGCGATATTGCTGCAACCCAACACAGCGTAAGTGGGGCAATAATCACTTCAAGAACATCTAGATCTTTCGAGGGCTAGGCGACTCAGCTATTATTCTTATTTATCAGATTTTGTGAAAGCTCCTATAGAGCTAAGTGATTTCTTTTCTCTCTTGTTCATTACAATATCTGATTATATATCTTGTTTTTGCCTTTGTGTTTTATTTGTCAATTGGTTTTCGCCTGTTCTTGTTTATTCTTGTTATATAACTGCCTTATTGTTGTGTTAATTAGTTTATTTTCCCAACAGGGACACGGGTAAATAGGAGTATTAATATAGAGCTGGACCAGGTTGCACTTGGTAGCTAATCAAACATTTGCGTGTCACTCGACCCACATGAAAATAGATCTTGATCCAGCTACAAATCATGCATTACAATCCTAATTACACTACAAAACACAACATAAGCTGACTACCTTTATACAAAATAGTTGAGCTGGGTGACCACACCTACAAATTCATTACAGACTAAAGAGTACTCCCCCTTAAGACTACTCCTGTCTCATCACCATCTTCTCCTCCATTTGTTTATACATATATAGATAGGTATATCCTTGGCAGCTGTCTATAGACTATAGCTCTGTGTGCTCGTGTCTCTCATGGATTAGCCAGTTGAAGCTATTTTGTCTTCCGTGACCCTTACGACCAACCATATGCTCAAGAAGTCGACGGTTCAAGACTAGTATTTTTAGGATCTTGTAAAATGCTATTTCCACTTCAACTATAGTTGGTTCTGAGTCAGTCGGAAGGTTCTGTCGATGCCTACTTTCATATCCATCTTTCTTGTAGAATCCCATAGCCACTATACAAATCATCAGACATCAGTAACACACATTACACCATTGTGGGTGAGATAAAGGATGAAGGATTATGTTAATCTCAATGTTTCTGATCCATTTTCTCTGTGGTTACAAGTCTATTTATAGTCCTCTTTTATGGGCTTATTGGGCTTAGTCCTCTAAGTGGGCCTAGGGCCCAACATTCAGTCCCCCCTTTACTTCAAAAAGATCTTTAGATCTTTTAATTATGAACTTTTACATGGGGTCATATAAAAATAAAAATAAAATTGTATATATGTATGTACATATGTTTACTGAATTTTGAAAGACTGGACACTTGTCTCTATTCTATAAGGCCCAGTAGGGGTTTTTCCTTTGTGTAACTTAAACTTTTCTTTCTCCCTAAATGTTACTTTTTACTCATTGAGATTCATGCATTTCATTCTTGATTCGTGCATCTGTTTCTGGGAAGTTGTAGTGAAAAGTCCTTTGAGTTTCTTTGTTTACCCTTTTATAACCACGATTTTCTTTTCATTTTTTCAGATAAACAACCTTTCGGTGGCTCTTCTTGCTTTGTGCTCTCTAGGTATATTCTCCTCATCTTTCTTGATTTTTCTTGTCTCTGCTTCTTTTCTTATCTCTTCTTGGAGTTATTATTGCTTTATTATGGAGTCTATTATTGTATCTTCGTCTCAATTTGAGGGTAGTGAGAGTGGGGGAGTCGATAATACTTTTGGTAGTGTGGGGTTTGTGGGTGGTAGTGGTCATTCTCGCTATCGTCTTCGCCGTTCTCAACCTTTTAAGATTGAGACGTTGTCTCCTGGTGAGAGTATGAGCTCCGGTACTAAGACTTTGTTGAATGTTGGGTCATCTTCGCAGACTCCTTCTATGGATGATATTGTTGGACCTAGTCGAGGTGTGAAATTTGAGACTAACAAATCTTTTAATAGCTCTAGTGAGTATTCCAAGAGTCCTTTGGATTTGGATCATTTGTCAAAGTATTGTAGCTTTTCCAAGGGTTATGCTGTTTTTTCTCCAAACATTGTTGACCGTATGTGAACACCTTTGAGCCTTGGCCGCCATGCCATTCCTGATGTTTACTTTGAGTATGGCTTTCGATTATCTATGCACCCTTTTTACTTTTTGTTTTTGAGGCATTTGGGTGTAGTCTAGGTCAATTGGTCCCTAATGCAATCCTTCAGATTAATGGGGTTATAGCCCGTTGTCATGAATTGGGGAAGTTTCCCACCATTGACCTCATGTTCTCTATATACCATGTGAAGAGCACTGGGGTTCAGTTCTACTTTGACAAGAAGGAAGGTCGTACACGGCTTACTGATGCGCCTGGGTCGAACTCCGGGTGGCATGAGAAGTTGGCATGGTACGGAGGTCGTGAGTTGAGTCGGATCGGGCCCTGGCAGACCCTCTGTCCCGCTCGAGTGAGGTCGTTGAACCGATTGGGCTCCAAGACGCTTGAAGAGTTGCAAGCCTTTCATAGATCTTCTTGTAAATATAGAGTTGATGATTTTATTGATGCGAGAAATTTAGATAGGCATTATTGTAGGATATGCCTTTCCTTCTTTTTCATTTGATTGTCTTCGCTGCTTTACTTTTGAGAAAACAGAACTACGATTTTTAGCTTTTAATTAAAATTTTGAGCTGTTGTTGACTTGTGGTTCTTTTGCATACTTTGACAAGAAGGAAGGTCGTACAAGGCTTACTAATGCGCCTGGGTCGAACTCCGGGTGGCATGAAACTGGGCGTGGTACGAAAGTTATGAGTTGAGTCAGAATGGGCCCTGGCAGACCCTCTGTCCCGCTCGAGTGAGGTCGTTGAACCGATTGGGCTCCAAGACGCTTGAAGAGTTGCAAGCCTTTCATGGATCTTCTTGTAAATATAGGGTTGATGATTTTATTGATGCGAGATATTTAGATAGGCATTATTGTAAGATATGCATTTCCTTTTTTGTCCTTTGATTGTCTTTGCTGCTTTACTTTTGAGAAAACAGAACTGCGATTTTTAGCTTTTAATTAAAATTTTGAGTTGTTGTTGACTTGTGGTTCTTTTGCAGTGGCTGGTCCTGAGCTTTGGAAGTTGTCTAAGCTATTCGAGGAGATGCCTACTGATGAGTTTCTCGCAAGGCTTGTGAAGAGTAGGGCTCCTAGAGCTTCTACCGTTATTGCTAATGATGTTGTGGAGAGGGGCCCTGAGGCTGTTTCCAAAGGTATGTTTTTTGCTTCTGATATCACTGCGGTGGGTGACTTTGAGCCTAGTAGTGTTTTGGTGAAAGACAAGGAGAGAAAGAGGCATCGTGATGGGACCTCTTCTTGTTCTCATCATAGTAAGAAGTTAAAGGAGCCACTGCCGCGTCCGAGCTCTGATGGGGTGTTGACGATCTCTAAAGTTGGGGTGGAGTCTTGTACCCGGGTTATTGGTGATGCGAGTGCTGCTGGTGGGTCTTTTGGAGGTGGTCTCCATTTATGTAACACTTATGTTGACAAGGTATGGTGTTGTTTCCTTACCATTATTTCTTTTAAATATCTTTCTTGTTATCCTGCCTTTAATCCTTTGTTGCTTCTGTAGCTGTCTGGGGAGCTGGAGAGGTTGCTTCACCTTGGTGAGGCTATTGATGTCGATGAGGTGCTGAAGCTTCGCTCTGAGGTGGGTGAGTTGAAAGCTGCTAATATGATCCTTGAGAAGGTTGCGGATGACTTGAACAAGGAGAAGGATGCTTCTGCTACCAGGATTTTTGACCTTTTAACCGAGAAGTCTGAGCTTATCAAGGAATGCGATTCATTGAGCGCCAATGTGAAGGGGTTACAAGCTGAGGTTCCTGATTTGAAGGCTGCTGTGGATGGAGTTAAGGCTGAGCTTGTGGAGAAGGAAGGTGCTTGGTTTGCTGAGAAGACTGATTTAGTTGCGAGTTTGGATGAGGTCAAGGCTCAACTAGCCCGTTTTCAGGCCGAAGCTCTCAAGTCGTTTGAAGAAGGGTATGAGGAGTGTTTTGCTTGTTTCGGCAATGCTGGGGTGGATGTTAAGAAGCACTCCTTTGAGTGTTATCTTGCTGATCTTGAGAAGAAGGTGGATCGCGGAGGGACTGGGTCTTTCAATCAACCTGAAAATGACGATGTTTAGTTTTTTTATGGCCTGGGGTATGCCCCGTCTGAGGCTTTGTAATTTTCTTTCGGTACTTTTGGTTGTGCTGGTTTCTATGGCTTGTTTGTATTTTTTGAACTTGCTTAGCTCCGTCTAACTGGTGCTTTATTTGAATTTATCGCCCATAGGGGGCTCCTTTGGTTAACTATTCCTTTCGTTTATTTTGTTTCTGCTTTGACTCTTCCGTATTGGAGTATAGATAGTATGTCTTATGATTGTTGATCTTGGAGTGTTTTCTTCATGAGTTTTTCACCTTTGAATTGTATAATTGTTTGCATGGCGATGAGAACTTTGCCTTCTCGTTGTCTTGGGTTGTTTTGTAGCATTTTTCCTTTAAAGTTTTGGAGTTTACCTGTTGTCAAATTTTTGGAGAGTATTTGCGGGAGATTGCATTGGGTTTCTTTTGTATTTGGTGGCGAGTTGACATGTAGTGTATTGGAAAGATAAAAAGATGTTATGTGTTTTTGTGCACATATATATATATTAAGGGAATTTGATTTCAAGATTATCTTGCCTTTATTATATATATATTTTTTTGAAATTGAACTTTTATTGTGAGAGGTGTGTGATGTGTGTTTTTGAAGATACTCTACTTACGTTAAAAAGAAAAAGAAACGAGAAAATTTACCATAGGGGTTTTCTTTCCATTCTTGAAATAGAAGGAGGTTACAACCGTTGAGAATACTTCTCAATCTATTTTTAGGAGATCGAATTTTTGCAAAGGTAACTCAGTGTTACAGAATTCCTTGAATCGTAACTTAATAACTTAGGAGTACTTCTTGTGTTTACGAGGATCTTTACTGGTATAATTTTTTGAGGTGGATGGCGCTCTATGCGTTCGTTATTGGAGTTCCATCTAGGTGAGTGAGGCTATAAGTGCCAGAGCCGATGACCTTTGTGACCCTGTCTGGTCTTTCCCAGGGTGATGACATTTTGTTAGCTTTTGAGGGTATTGAGGCCGCGGCTTCCCTTAGTACTAGGTCATTTTCTTTGAAACTTCTAGGTTTGACCTTGGCGTTGTAGAGTTCAACGACCTTTTCTTGGTACTTGGAGACTTTGGCTTGAACAGAGTTTTTGAGTTCTTCGAAAAGGTAATTGTTGAGGCGTAGTCCTTCCTCGGAGCTTCTTGGGTCTAATTTTTCGATTATTAGAGATTTGTAGCTTATCTCTACTGGTAGTACTGCCTCAGTTCCGTATGCCATTCTAAATGGAGTTTGACCTGTGGAAGCTTTTGGTGTAGTTCGTAGACTCCATAGCACGTTAGGGAGCTCATCAACCCAGTTTCTATTGGCTTCCATTAGTCTTTTTCTAAGGGCTTGTAGGATGGCTTTGTTTGTGATTTCCACTTGGCCATTTGCTTGGGGGTATGCTACCGAAGCATTGAGATGTTGAATTTCGAGTTCTGCTAAGGAGTTTTTCCAATTTTCACCAGTAAATTGAGTTCTTTTATCTGTGATGACAATTCTGGGGACTCCGAATCTGAACACTATGTGTTCCATGAAGAAGTGAACAGCTTCTATTTCTCTGATTCTTGCGAGCGGCTTTGCCTTTACCCATTTTGTGAAGTAGTCAATGGCTACAATGATGTATTGGCACTGCTTGGAGCTTTTTGGGAGAGGTGCCACAAGGTCGATACCCCGCATGTAGAATGGGCATGGAGTAGTGGTGGGATTGAAGGGCACAAAGGGCCCGTGGTTCATGGAGCCATATACCTGGCATGGCTGAAAGGCATATGTCATAGCCTATTTGTTTAGTTCGAGGATTTAACTCAACTCAAATAAGAATGTAATAAGTAAATAGCAGTCGTTCAGTCACAGGGATCTCAGAAAGTATCATTCGTCAA
>PHNY01154143.1:4266-24331 GCA_003724115.2 Anethum foeniculum
CTGAAGCAATGGCTTCAAATGCTGTCCGACCATCGACAAACCACTGAACCTCACTACCATCTTCAGCCAACCCTCGTGGAGGAGCAAAAGAGCCAAAATGATGAGGATGCCACCACCCCTCCGGAAGCTGAAGGGCAGCATCATTAATTGCAGCAACCCAGTCCTTAACTTTAGCACCACTCTTAGATCTTAGTCTTATGCTGCTATTTCCACAAGACACCTGTTGTAATTTTACATAGTCAAAAAATCATGTATTAAAGTGAAGTACTTGGCCAGTAGAGAAAGTTCAGCACAGAATGCTGAACTTATGAGGTTAGATTATCAGAGAGTTATGTAGATGTTTTCCCAAGTTATCACTAAGGTGATACATATGAATAAAAATTCATGTTAGCTACCTCCATTTTATATTGTCTCTAGTAAACAACATATTCTGTCAGGGAGGATAATAAACTACTTATAACAGCATATGTTAACACTTGCCATTAAATTTAAACCTGAAACTCTTTGAATTCAAAACTATTGATGACTTCTGACTTAGTCAAGCAATCATATATATCCAAATGACACTAGCCTGAAGTAGCACAAAGGACACACATGTGACAAATTCAAGTCAGCCATAAAGAGTAAGGGCATCGCATACTTGTTAGCTCCATAATCATCGTAATTGACATTCAAATATTGATCGCTCTACAGTCCTAGTTGTTTATATTTAGTTATAATATCCTTAACCTACTCTTCAAATGATAGCATATGCTTCAATACAAGACCATGATTCCTAATCTAATAAACATTCAGACTGTAATTTTCATATCATCTTCTTTTTTCAAATTCGGGAGCAAGCTTTTTACAACGCCCACGCCTGTAACAATACAGATCTAAAATTTATGACGAGATATAATTCACTCATAAAAGGTTTACGCGGTACCAGATCTTCCCCCAGGTTTACAAGACATAATTCACCCATAAGAGGCCGAGAAAAAAATTGACCAGTTAACAGTATTGGTCCAACTGAACCGCATCCATATTTACTCAAAAATCAAGAACACAAACAAGTAAAGAAGACCAAGGACAAAACACATAAGCAGAGAATTACATAAGCATAAAACCAACCAAAAGGACAAAACAAATAAAAAAACATAAAATTAAAGAGAGCCCATAGAAAATACACCAAATAAACATATAAATGAAGAACATAAACATAAAAACGAAGTCGTGAAATCGAAAACACCTTAAATCAAAACCTTGAAATGCAAAGCCCCAATTTGAAGAACGCCTAAAATTAAAAAATAGAGAGATTAGATAAGGTTTAAGGAAACATAAACATAAACAAAATGAAGAACCGGAACCACAGAGTCTTGACCGCTCAAGTCCATTTAGACCTAATTTGTCCTGTAAATCAATTGAGCAGAGACTTAGAAATTCAAAATCAAATTGAGCAGAGACTTAGAAATTCAAAATCAATTGAAAGTGGTGTTTAGAGAGAGTAGAGACTTAGATTTGGGAGAGATTAGCTGGAAAAGAGAGAGGAGAGAGAGAAAGTAGAAGTGCTGAGAGTGAAAGAGAGAGTGAAAATGCTAAGAGCCAAAGTGGAGGAGTGAAAGTCGAGGGGGTATTATCTGAAAATTTTGAACACTCTGAAAATTTGGGCGGTATTAGCCAAAATTTGCCCGCTGTGGCCCAAAATTTTTCCCGCCCGAAGTCCAATAGCTAGAAAAAATTTATATTTTGTTATTGCAATAAATAAAATTAAAGTAGTTTTTTTAGAAAAAATAGTCACTTATATGTACTTTATTACTTTTTTAAATTTGTATATTTACATTTTTAACATTTTTTATTTTTAAAACTTTTATATCATTGATGACATTAATATGAGGGGGATTTGTACTATTTTATTTTTTATTACATTTAAAATTCCTATTTTAAATTTATTATATAAAATTTCTATTGATTTTTTTTTAATTTTGTAATGTATAAAATTCGTATTTAATCATGTATCTTATTTATTAAATTTGTAAATAACCTTAAATGTTGTAAAATTAATTTTAATCAATATTTAATCTTAAAAAAATATTATATTTATATTTTAATACTCTAAGCTAACACTTTTACAAGTATGTTGCATGCTGCAACACTTTCTAGCTATGCAACATCAGGTTTTTGGCTAAGGTAACACAAAAAACACGATGTTATACTAGGTCATAAATAGCATAGCTAAGGTAACATATTGGGGTAACATTCCTGGGAAGGGCTTTGCGATAGGTCATATTTAGTGTAGTGATACTTAAATTAGGGTTTAGGCTCTAGGTTTTAGGACTCTAAACCCTAAATATAAACCATACTTAAATTTGTTAGTGGAGTATCGGGTGGGATACTCCTTGGTCACTGGAGTATCATCTAAAATTTTAAAATTATTGAATTAAGGTCCATACTTAAATTAGAGCTTAGGATATAGGTTTTAGGGCTCTAAACCCTAAGTGTAAGTGTATTTTATTCATTTTTTAAATATTCTAAAATCTAAATAGATAGTGGTTGACCCCTAGAAGATAGAAATTATAGAAATAGGGTCCACACTTAAATTTTATAACTATTAAACTAAGGTCCATACTTAAATTATGGTTTAGGTTTCAGGATTTAGGGGCTTAAACCCTAAATCGATGTGCCTTTTTATTCACCCAAATGGGGAATTGTTGAATCTTAAAATATTAAAAATTATGAAAATAGGGTCCACACTTAAATTTAAAAAATTATTAAATACAGATATTTTAAAAAATGAAAAATTTACCTGATACTCCACTGTCGATGGAGTATCAGACCTGATAATGACGTGACACATTCATTTATTCGTTGCCACATTTTTCTTATAGCCACAACTATTCTGTTGATGACACTAGAATTTTCTTCTACACAATATTGTTGAATTCCGTCCCAAAACGCATCAGCTTTTTGATCTGTACCGACCAGTGGGTCAATCGATACATTCAACCATGCATTTCTTAAGAGTTTATCATCAACCCGCTTTCATTGCCTATTAATTTCTCGAACATCTTCGGTTTCCTCATAATCATCATTATGATCGATAAAATTTGCGTTATTAAAGTAGACACTTGTGAATTCAGAGAATTTTGAGTAGGTGACTATTGAATTTCAAATTATGAATTTGAAAATAGAGGAAATGGAAATTGATATGGAGAATTATGAAGAAACGAAAATGGAAATTGAGAATTTTGAGAATGTGGAAATTGAGAATTTTGAGAATGTGGAAATTGATATTGAGAATTCGGAGTTTGAGAATTTAAATTGAAATTTTGTGTGTTCGGAAATTAGGAATTTGGATATGGAAATTGAGAGTTTGGATTTTGAGAATTTGTAGGAGGAGTGTTATTTGGATTCATCTTTTAATCTTTTTTTGTTAAGAAATGAGGAGTATGAATAATAAGAGTGTGAAAATTATGTATATATATATATATATAGGTATAAATATTACCGTTACTAACATATACGTTACAAAATATTAACGTTAAAAATGTAATGTTTGCATGCTTCATATATACAAAGCAGTCTTATCACTTTTGCAGGAGATGTATCAATAAAATATTAAAAAGTAGCCTAACGGTCATGGCAAATACACAGGGTGTGAGCCTTTTTTTTCCGATTGGTCTAATATTGTGTCAGGTAGAAACAAGGTGCCAATTTCCACTCTGAGTGGCCCTAGACAATAGTTGGCCTCGGCTGGAGTTGCTCTAAAAGCATCCACAATGGGAGTCCAAGTACTGCTTTGAGACGCGTGAACCGACTTGGCCAGCATAATTTGTGGTACTTTAGCATTGGATGAGTAACATGTGATGTAGGAAGGCCCTCTGCACTGGCGAAAACCATTTGCTTACTTTTAAATTTATTACTATTATTTTATACAGCTTCTTTTTCCTGCTTCTTTCTTGTTCCAACATCCATACATGGCATATGTGAAAGAGGCCTAACATTGGATGAGGGTGGCCGAATCCTTTTGTAAACCTGTTTTTGCATACATGGCATGCACTGGTCTCTAAAAATTTGAAAGCATTGTGGATGCTTTATAGGTACTATTCTAACATCAATAGGAAACCATAAGCAAAATGACGACAAACTTCTGTCAAGCTTTTAAATTTGTTGAGGGAGAAGTAAATGAATATTAGAGAAAATAAATAAATGAAATATAATAGATTTGACTACTGTATTTATAAAAATTCTAGCGTATAGCCTCTACTATGTAGAGGTGTTTTTTTTATATATTTATTATGATTTAGGCTCGGTTTGTTTGCCGGAAAATAATTTCATTTCTGAAACTATTTTCAAGAAATTCAAACAAACGCATAAAATTCTTTTCCTAGATTTTTTTTTTCAGAGGACAAACAAACACCGAAAAATTCAACTCTATTTCTTATAAAATATTTTTTATGAAACAAATGAAGTGTGAAAGATATAGTATATATGGTATTTTTGGGGTGTGTTAATGAGTTTTTTATATTATATTAATGATTAAAAATAGAATGTAGAATTTTTTTTTGCTAATTAATTATACATGCACAAGTAGGAGTCGAATTCTTGATCTTCCCTAGGGGAACAAGAGCTCAACCACTGCAAGAACCCTTTGTTGGCATTTTATTAATGATTGAAAGATAGAATGTAGATTTTTTTTTTGTAGATTTTTCTTGGTAGTGTATTTATGATCTAAAGATATAATATAATATGATATTTGCATGTGTTTATTATTATTTATATTATTTTACTTTTTTATTAGTTAGAGTGAAAGATCGATAATAAAAAAAATTAAATATTCAATATTTTGATTTTAATATATAAAAATATAGATATAGAAACTATTTTTATTGTGCGTGTAAGAAAGAAGGAAAACATATAATCTATCTATCCTTTATCTATATAATAGCCCAAGAAGGGCATAAATTATTTAAATGGTGAGGCATTTTATTCAACTTGAAATTATAGAATTATCCTAATACTTACTAATTTTTTTAAAAAAATTTTGTTGATAGGAATCGAACTTGAGTCTATACAATAGATTAGAATCTCTTCACCACTAGGCCAATCACTTATATGTGTTTTGAATCATACAAATTATATGTGTGTGTTGTTGAATGAAAAAAAAAATTTATTTAGGGCATTCAAAATTAAATAAATATGCTAATATACACATCTTCTTAACAATAAGCCAATCACAATTTAATATATACGCTAATTATTTAGTATTATAATCATTACGATTTATTAACAGTTTTTTAATTGTCATTTTATTTTTACATTTCTTGGTTCAAATTATAATATATTATTTTATATTATATTATGAATTAATAATGTATAATATATATAGCATGTCTATACAATCCTAAATTATTTAAATTAGTGTTAAGACAATATTATTATTAAAGATTTACTATATATAACAACCAAATCACAAAATCAACTAATTTACTATATATTAGTATTATTTTTGGGAATTGATTTAAAAAATACTCAGTTTTCGACCTAAGTATCACAACATTAATTATGACGGTGTACTCATCCATATTATGTTTCATATTTCTACTCATTAAAAAAAGCTATTGAGATAAATGATCATTTTAGATAAAAGTTTGGAGATAATTTTAATGATGATAAATTTAACATGAGGTTATTTATCATTTCATGTAGATTTAGGAAAAAAAGCTCTTATTTATAAATGAGAAATAATATTTACACAACTTGGTAAATTCATTGACATCTAAAAATTTTGTATGCATCCAATTCAAAAGTATGTAAGTTATTTATTTTATTATTTAATTGAAATTGCATTTCTATTCAAAAATTTGTGAACAAAATATTGAACTCTATACATTTGTTTACTTTGATATGAAATTAGCTTCGTGTTTTAAAAAATAAATTAATATATTGTTTGTTGGAACTAATCATATCTATACTATTATATTAAAGACAAAACATTGAAAGTTTTGGTAGTCTGGTCACTATACTTTGGTCATCCAATTCTCATAAAATATTCTCATAATATTTTTATCGTCTTATTCCCAATATAATTTTATTATTAGAAATAAAATATTCTCATAAATAAAAAATCAGATCCCCAATATAATTACATTTAAAATAAATCATATATAAGGTAATATATTTTAATTAAAAAGTAATCTTTTAATTATAAAAAGCAATTGTATAGATGCTATTATACATATTATTTTGTTATTTAATAATTGGAATAAATGACCAAAAACTGAAAACCAAATTTAAAATTCAACTAAAACATCTTCTTTTCCAAAAATATCACGGGCAAGTCTTATAAAATAACAAAATTATTAACTACTAATACTTAACCAATTACTTTTTTTAACAAAACATGTCACTGTTTCTATTTTTCCTGACGAAAACTTTTCATTTCCCAAATAACTAACTAATTACCCTTTTCAACTAAAACACTAATTACATTTTTTAACTAAATATGTCAATTTTTCTACTTTTCCTAACTAAAACATTTTCTTTTTCAAAAAATATCACGTTCAACGAAAATATCTATATTTTCAAAATATCACGGGAAAATCTATTTAATAAAATAAAATAATAACACTATAACTACTAATACATAATCAATTACCTTTTTGAACTAAACATGTTACATTTTTTTTATTTTTTTATTACTAAAAACTACTATTTTAATCCAAATTAGTATAAAAACCAATTACCTTTTCCAACTAAAATACGTTACCTTTTTTATTTTTACCAACTAAAACACCTCATTTTTCAAAAATATCATTAAACCAATTACATTTTCAACTCAAACACGTCACATTTTTTATTTTTTCCAACTAAAACATCTTCTTTTCCAAAACTTTTACGGACAATTCTATATAATAAAGTAAAATATATATTATAATTTCTAATAACTGTCCAATTGAAATTTTCAATTAAAACATTTTATCTTTTATGTTTTAAATACAAATTTGCTATTTTTTCAAAATAATACGGTCATTTCTATTCAATTTCAATTTAAATTAAATTTAAAAGTAATATCATAATCAAAAAAATCCGTCTAGTAAATTTTATTGTAGTATTTATAAAAGATCAAAGAATTAGGTAATTATTTTTCAAAATTTAGCTGAATTTAAAAATATTAAGTCTACGAAAACAGTTTTTAACGCTAATAATTATCACACAAATGTGAGGATAACTCAAAATACCGTATACAAATATTTAAAAATAATAAAATGGAAGAACAATTCATATAAGATAATAAAAGATTAAGTTATAAATGAGATAACCGAAATCACAAAACCCCAACTCAACAATAAATTAGAAGATTCAGAAAATCTATAGAATTTTGGTGTATAGTCAAAATTTGAACATATTGATACACAAATTTTCTATCAGGTGCTAGAAAATAACTCATACCTCCATTAGAGATTACCAAGAATACGATTATAAATGTAATTTGTTCAACGAAATTTAAGATACCTCGTAAATTAGTCTTTTGTAAATTTTGGCGATTAATACAATTATGCGTGTTAAACTGTCAGTAGGGGGAAAGACCGATTTTAGCAATGAATTTTTTTACAAGCATAAAATATGAAATTTAGATTCAATATCGTTTGGAAGGGGAGTGTTTTTTTTAGAGGGGGATGCTGGAGGATTTTTTCTTTCAATTTTTTTAAAGTCTAACAAGGATTACTAATTGCCAATTTTTTTGTCCAAACCCTGAACCCGGGACCGCGGACATGTGGGTGGCCTCTTACAACTTGAGGTAGTAGAAAATATCAGGCATTTTGTTATCTTTTTGTGCAGCCTCAAATTTTTTTTTTTAGGTAAATATACTTGTGAAAGGAATACGTGTGACCAATAACAATTTCCACTATAAACTTATACACCTGTACGATAAAACAAGCAAGTTAGATTAGACTATAAAATAGCACACACTATCAGTGAAATTGCAAATTACATTCTTGTAACTCTTAAATCGTTGAAAAGCATCGTGGACGCATCGCCACATGTACAAAGGAGAAAATTTGATGGACACAACCAATGATAGTATGAACCAACCTCAGTAGTGGTTATGTACTTTGCACCGTGTACCAATACACATTTCACACCACTACCGCTATGCAGAGATGAAACCATGTTAGCTGAAAAAACATTATTTTTTAGAATTTGGTATATAAGAATTTTTTTTTTACCTAAAGTTCTGTAATTCATTTTAACGTAGTTCGAGTTTAACTCATATATCTAATGGTTATTCGCAAACATTGACTAAAAGTACAAGAAAGTCGGTTTACGCTTTTTATGTACATTGTACACAATCTCGTACACTAATGTGCAACAACAACAAAGTTTAAGACAAAAAAAAGTTGGATAAATCTAACCCAGACCAAATATTTAGCATCAAGACTACTCATTTCGCAACTCAAAAAGACCTCAATCATGGATAATTTTCATCGATAACCAAGTAACTACATAGCTAAAGTACAACAAAACTATCACAAATCAAGAACATCTCACACACTGCAAAAATTCTGAACTTTAGAATTTATACTAGAACATGACATGTGCCTCGCACGGGTTTTCATGCTAGTTATATATATAATTGAGCAACTAGGGTGTTTGTGAGACAATTTATTTTATTAAAATTACTATATTACCCTTCATAATATACATTAATAATTTGTATTTAATAGATATGTATTAATTGCGTCTAATTTATTATGTGTAGTAATTAGTTTAACTCATCATTATCACATATATAGGTATGTATTAATTGCATCTAATTTATCATGCGTAATAATTAGCTTAACTCATTATATTACATATATTTATTACACTTCATTATTTAATTTAACAATTCATAGTTATATATATTAATTATATTTATCCTATGATAATTTGAACAGAAAGCATGATTTAAAAGGTGATATAATATTCAGAACTGCTATTTCTGGAGTGGATCTATCTAATAAACTGATTATTCTCAAGAGAAACAGTATTATTGAAAAGGACTTGAGCATGGAAAATAGAATTCATTTTAGATGCTAATGAATCAGGGAGCTATATTAAAAAGTGGAGATTGTCATCATACATGTGGAGCTAAACATAAACAATGATAAGTCCAATTGATAAGTCCAATTAATGTTGACCATAGTGATTGATAATGGTAAGACGAGGATGGTCGTCAACTAATTTAAAACAACTTCCTTTAGAGTACACATTGAATACATATATAAATAATAGTTTATACGATCACTATCCTATAATACAATTATTAATTATGATTCGAAAAACAAGTGATAAAAAAGAGTTCAAACATCTTACTATCATCTTTCATATTTAATTATTACATTTATAGTTTAGAAAACTTAAATTCATATGAATATGAAAAATATCGAATATTCATGTAAATAACAATAACATTTGATTGAATTCAAGGATATTTAATCTCACCAACACATATTTTCGTTAAGATCAACGATCATACACTAACATGGAAATACATCTTATATATTCGAAAAAATTAGGAACTCATTCGCATGTTGAACATGCTCGTGCCTCGCCCAGCACTACAAGCAAGACCAATCTATTAAAAAGCTACCCATATTAACATGGAACCTGTTTCGGTAAATTTAAAAAAATGACTTGTGACTTTTAGTTATTTCAAATTTAAAATGAAACGTGAGAATTTTAAGTTGTTATCTAAATTGGGTAATTTATTGTGACTATGAGTTATTAAAAACATAAAAATTTAAATGTAATGATTTAGTTGAGTATGTGAAGAATAATATTAACTTTCATCAACTAAAATTACAAAAGTAAAATAAATAGTGCAAAAGAGTTTCTCCAACCAACTTTTGACTTTAGACTATTATTTCAATTTTAAAAATACCATAACATAGAGGTTCAATGAGCAAACTCCTCTTTTCCTATGTACCAATTTACAAACATTTTTACTAACATTAGTTGTCGAATGTCGTATGACTCATCAAACAAATTTCTAACGCATAAATACACAAAATAATTTTGAAAAAATTAATAGTTTATTCATATTTAGAGTGTGTCATGCATTGATGTACACCATGCATAGATAATCTTGAATTTATTTGTATTCTAAGAATTCACATATTACAAATACCATTTAGCTGTGAAGTAGCAAAAATGCATATTAACACAATTTCTTGCTTATTGCATCATTACAACCACAATCAAACATTCATACTCATACATACAAAAAAAGAAAATACAACATTTATCCATTGGACAACAACATGAATATATTATCAACTGTAAAACAACTTCAATTTGCGCAATCTAGAGCATGCCCGTGCATTGCACGGACTATAAAGCTAGTTAGTTGTTAAACCACAATCGTATTCTTATATTTAAACTGTAAGAATTTAGTTAAGAAGGATAATGTAATATAAAATTCTTTTTAATGACTCTCTCCCTTTTTATTCCCCTTCGTCTTATTTTTGGTGTGATAATTTGAGAGGAAAGCATATAAATTTTTTACATCTTTTCCTTTATTTTCTTCCTTAAAAAAATTGGGAATATGAATAGTAGTGTGAATTATAATTTGCTTCCTTTTTATGTTTTCTTTTCTTTTTAGAACTCGGTAGCGATCCCTAAACTAAAACCTTTTTTTTTAAGATAAGAAATTCCATTAAGAACTTTCAGAAGATAACATCTCCTACAACAGACTTGGAGGAGATAGAAACACGTTACAATAATTTAACAAACACTGAGTTCTTGCCATAAGATGAGCAACTCAATTTACTTTCCTTTTAACGTGACAATAGGTAAATGTACACCTCGAGCCTCTGCTTCCATCACAAACACACAATCCTGGAAACACATATTTTTACCCCTGATAAACTTTCCTCTTTCATCCCTGATCACCATGCCTACTTGAAAAAAAGAAGACCTAGTAGAGGCATCCACATTGAGTTTAACGTGCCCCTGAGCTTGTGTTATCCAAGTTGTGCACTGCTGCACTACCGGTTAGTCAAAACAAGATTTAGAGATGCATTAAGATCCATTGTAGATTTCCAATCTTTCACCTATTTACTACTGATCTCCACGGAGGTAGAAACAATAATGCATTTTCGATCCCACACTTTTTTATTCCTGGAAAACTAAATACCCCATAACACTTCAACAATTTTAGTAATTGTGCCTTCATTTTCATTAGCGATTTTGTCAATGAGCCATCTAGGAGCCCATTCCACATTCTGCATATCAAAATTGAGACCAGAAACTTGCCAACAATCCACCGCAAACTTGCAATCAAAGAATATATGCAGTAAATGTTTGATATCATGATCACATAAAGGGCAAAAGGTTGGCACCCCAATTCCTTTACTTCCGAGTAACTTCCTCACGGGGACATTGTTCTTATAGAAATGCCATAAAAAGGTTCTTATTTTGTGAGGTAAACAGAGATTCCACAATCTGATTCACCCCTTTGAATTTGAAGTCTCTAGCACAACTAAGTTTAATTTCACCCAAAATTGATATCCTAACTTCACTGTATACCCTCTAGTATTTGTTCCACACCAAGCTATCCTATCTTTAGCATCCAGCAGGGGAATTCGTGTATTCGATACTAGTATAACGTCATTTTCATGAAAATTCTGTTGAACTTTTGGCACATCCCAGACTTTGCTATTAGGATGGAAGTAGTTACAAGCTAAATCATTTCTTACCACGTTCAAATGACTATTCTTAACACAGAAATCCCTTTTACCTTTTATCCAGGGATCTTTTAGCACTCTAATATCTTTCCCATCACCAAGAATCCACCCAAACCCTGCTCTTAATTGTTCTTTTGCTTCCCAGATGCCTGCCCAAATGAAACTTGGATCACAACCCTTTGCTGCTTGAAGAATATGATTGTCCTGAAAGTATCGAGCTTTAAATAGTCTTGCAACTAAAGATGAAGGCTTGTTGTAAAAATTCCAAACATGCTTCCCTTGGTAAAGCTAAATTAAAGCCATGAAGATCACGGAACCCCAATCCTCCAGCACCCTTAGGGAACGACATCTTATCCCACCCCAACCATCGTACTCCTCCAGTACTACTGCCATTAGAACGCTGCCAATAACCATTCAACATCCATTAAATTTCTCCACATAATGATTTAGGAAGTAAGAAACAAGACATGATATATGATGGAATAGATTGACTTACATTCTTAACCATGATTGTCTTACCAGCTTTAGAAAGGGTTTTGTTGTTCCAGTCCTGTACTTTATGCCAAACACGTTCCTCGACAAAACTGAAAACAGATTTTTTGGATCGTCCAACAGCAGAAGGAAGACCTAAATATCTACTATCTTTCAAATTATTATACACTCCCAGGATAGTTTTTATTTCTTATTGTTTATCTTGCCTCACTTTGGCACTAAAAAAGATACCCGATTTCGGGTAATTTATAGATTGATCAGAAGTGCTACCATATTCATTCAACAAAGATTTTATTTTCCCTACCTCATTAACATCAGCTTTAAAGAAAAGGAAACTATCATCAGCAAAGAGGAGATTAGTTACCTTAGGAGCCCGGGTAACAATCAGCCATTAATAGTACCTTCATCTGTAGCCCTTGAAAGATCATAAGAAAGACCTTCAACACAAATGAGAAAAAGGTAGGGAGACAATGGGTCGCCTTGCCTCGGTCCTCTACTCGAATTAATCGGTCCAACTCTGCTACCATTAACCGATACCATATAACTCATTGTTGACACACATAACATCATCCACTTGATCCATTTCGTTGAGAAACCATAATATACATTCTTCTTTTGAAGATACTACCAATCCACACGGTCGCAAGCTTTAGAGATATCCAGCTTAAGAGCAACTTCCCCCTCCCAACCTTTGTTCTTTTTCTTCATAAAATGTAACATCTCAAAGGCTACCAACATGTTATCAGATATATTTCTGCCTGGTATAAAGGCCGATTGGTTTTCACAAATGATATAAGGAAGAATTAACTTCAGTCTGTTGGCTAGAACCTTCGCTACAATCTTATACAGTACATTGCATTAAGCAATCGCACGGAGATAAGCCATCTTCTCTACAATATCCTTCTTAGGGATAAGAACTAAAGTTGTATCATTAAGGTTTGCTAGAAACTTATATTCAGAAAGCCAGTCTCTACAGCACATAAAAATATCATGACCTAAGAGCTCCCAAAAATGCTGGAAAAAAGCAGGACTAAATCCATCCTGGCCAACAGATTTATCAAGGTGCATTTGTTTGACTGCTACTGTGAATTCCTCAAATCTTAGGCCTGCTGTTAGTTTTTCATTATGGGCATTTGTGATAATACCAGCTTCAGTTCCTTCATCTACCTCATCCCCAGATTCATCAGCAAAAATATTCCTGAAATACTAAACAGTCAAGCTACACATCTCATCATGCTTTGTCACCATTTCTCCCTCACTATTACAGAGCTGAGAGATGTGATTAAACTTTTTCTGCTCCGATGCAGCAGCATGGAAAATTTTAGAATTGGTGTCTCCCTTCGTAAGCCAGAAAGCCTTTGCTATTTGCCTCCAATACAACTCTTCATGATAAAGTAAGTCGTCCAGCTTATTCTTCTCTATAAAATATTCTTTAACATCATGTTCATCACTTCTATTCATCAGCACATTGAGAGACGTCTTCAACATTTTTATCTTATCTCGAAATTTATGAAAAAAGTTCGACCCCATTTAGTCATGAAAGAAGAAACAAAGAATAGTTTAGGAAGCATATGTACGGGGGGGGGGAGAATTCCAATAATCTGAAACTTCTTTTTTAAAATTTGGTTCATTCAACCAAGTGTTTCCAAATTTAAACTGCAATTGTTTCCTGGAACAAGACACTACCACTGGCTCTAACAGAATTGGGTCATGGTCTGAGGTAATAGCGTGGGTTACTGATAAGCTACCCAAATGGAATTTACTCCAACATAGATCATTAGCAAAACCCCTATCTAACTTCTCTCTGACCCAGTTATTCGAACCTTTGCTTTTTTCCCATGTGAATTCACCTCATACAAGATCTATTTCCGAGAGACCAGAGTCTTCAGTCGCCAAACGGAAACCATCAACAAGATTTTGAGGGTGTGTACGAGCTCCTTGTTTATCAAAAGCATACATTAAATCATTAAAATATCTGAAACACACCATGGAACATGATTATTATTTGCTAAGCTTCGCAATAAATCCCACGAGGCTTGTCTCCTTGATCGTTCTGGGAAGCCGTGGTAACAAGTTAACTGCCATGAGATTATTGAACCTTCCATGAAATTAACATGGATATAATTGTTTGAGAAATTGACAACCTTACAGTTAACTATTCTCTTCCACATAATTGCCAACCCTCCTCCCCTACTAACACGATCAACTTCAAAGGAATTATAAAAGCCTTACTTACAAGCAAGGTCCTTCATTACTTTTGATTCTACTAAGGTTTCAGAAAAAAACACAAAATCAGGGTTAAAATATTTTAATAAATCTCCAAAAACTCGAACTGCACGAGGGTTCCCCATACCCCTGCAGTTCCAACTTAAAAGATTCATGATGAATGGCTAGCTTGAATTGCAAGCGTAGCCAAATCAGGAACAGGAGAAGCTGCATAATCAGAGTTAGAAAATACACTTTCTTTATGAGTAGCTAATAAAATGTTTTTTTCCATTCAGGACTAAAACCTCATCGGTATATATTGTTGTTTTCGTTTCAGGCCCATGTCTTCTTCTTTTTCTATCTTCTAATTCAAGCCTAGTCTCATCTTCAGAAAAAGCCCATCATTTGAGTAAATTTTGAAATGTGGCCCAGCTCCATCAACTCCTTGTTTTTCTCCTTGTGAAAACGTAATTAGCTTATTTCTCGAATTTCCCCAATCTTCGCGCCTTGTTTCCTCAGATAAGATAATTTTCTGATTTCCTGAAGAATCGCCTGAGATATCCGGAGAGTTGTTATCACGCGCCACTCTCACCGACCAATCTGTGTTATTCCTCAACCACTTACTACCACCCTGTCTGGTGCGCCATCGAGACTGTTCCATCAGCCACGGACCCCATTCCATGATTCCTCCTCCACCTCTGTTGTCAATCGATTTCTTACAAAACCTTTCTGTGTGCGTCACCAGCAAAACAAAAGTCACCTAAGCGCTCATACTTGCACGTAACAACAAAATCAATCATGTTTTTCCTTATAATCTTCTTTTTCCTTTTGAGATGTTTTCTTACGTCCAACCTTATTTTAACTCTTATAAATTCTCTCCATATACTTGAATTGTTTTTAGCATCATACGAAATAAATTCTTCCAAAAAAATTTTCAGCTGCTGACCCACTGCCTCAAACATAAAACCATTTGGAAGGTCATACACATGAATCCAAATATTTAAGAACCATAATGGAACTTTTAAAGGTTCTTCACTTGTTGGAATTTGTTCGATCAGAAGCTTTGCATTGTCAAAGGACCAAGAACCTCCATTCGTCACCCAAATTTTATCTTCTTTATGATAGAACCGGAACAAGAAAATCCTAGTCTCTAGCTCCTTAATATTAATCCCCATTCTATGTTTCTAGATATCTCCTATCTTAATCTTTATTGCTCTAGTGTTGATGTTTTTTTCAGTGAGGAACCTACCAATAAGGCATAACTCGAATTTGTTTGTCTCTTCCTCAATGTCATCTTCAAATATTAAGTCTTCATTTTATTCGTCCTCCACATTAAGATTTGCCATCTGTTCATCAAATATTCTTGTATCTTGCCATACCAAACCTCACACAGATCTGGATGCCAGAAATGATAAGAAAAAGAAAACTCGCATATACGATTAGAGAGAAAACTATTAACAAACACTTATTTTGTTAAAATATTGTTTTAAAATGATTATAAATATCTTATAACTATTTATATGTCAAACTATTTTCTTGTTTTTCTAGTAAATATGCATGCCATTTTTCCTAAACTAAAACCTAAAATAACCTTAATCCAAGCAAATTATGATAGTGTGAATTACAAGAACTAAAAGATAACGAGGAAGCTGTCCTCAAGATTTGCATCCATTAACTTAATAAACATCAGTACAACAAAGATAAAAGAAGTTTAAAAAAATAAAAATTCCATCAATTCAACCCCTTTGTGAATGTTTTATCATACTAAGGTCACTTAACTACAGGCCACTATTTGTAACACAATGGAAAATACCTATAAATAGTCCTAACTTCTGTCTGGAAAATGATTTTTCGTGTGTTCCATATAATTAAGATTTTGTCCTCAGAATGATATTGTCTACTACCTTCATATGGTTCAGACTTTTTCCTCAAATCGACAATCACTAATCCATGACTATACAATCATAAGAACAACGCTCCAGTTACAGCCTGAAACATCTGGCATCTAAATATCCTGTATCAAGTATCACTATTATCTATTGTTTCTGTCGCGGCACAAACTGTTGGGTTGCTCTCTTATTCAGAATCACTAATAATCATTGGATCTTTTAAAGAAGCCCCGTTATTAGTAGTCCTGGATGGGGAGCTTAAGTCACACTGTACTCTCAGGGATGTGCTGGGTCCATGATCTGCAAACCATGAACCATCAGACCTGATCTTAATCTGTGTTGTGTCTGCCCTGGATTGCTCAATCTAAATAATCCAAAAAAGCCATGCACTCAAGTTAATGGTTGTAAAAATGTTCTATGAATATACAAATATATATATTAATTAAGCAAATCAAAAATTGTGAAAAGTATAGTACTATACCTTGCGTATAATTTGACTAAAATAGGGATCTATTATAATGTCCTCCCGTGATTACTTTTCCAAACAAATGGGACATTGCGACTACAACCAAATGGACACTGGTTATACCCAATTCACAAACAAAACAGTAAAAAAACTTAGTTCACAGAATCGCTTGCCTGCTTATCTGTCAGTCTGAGTCCAAGAATTGATTCAAGATCAAAGCAAGCCATGTGGTCGCATGGCTTAAATCTGCTAGCCGTCTTCATTCGAGCACCACTTATCTGCCATTAACACATTGATGATATATATTTATATATAAAAAGTTTATTATTAATAAACTTCTCAAGAGTTAGCGAAAACAAAATGATTTGGTATTTTGATTATGTAGGTACAGATTGATGTTTTCTTAACTAACAGTGATAGTTATTAGTATTTTTTAAGAATAACTAATGATGAAGTTCATTACTATGAATATAATATCAGTTATGAAATAAAGAAAAAGAGAGAGAAACAATCCAAGACTTCTCTTGGGTGGTGATTAAGTGTAGGGATATCTATTGAAATAGTTGCATCTCTACATTATCTTGTAGTTTTATGGATCTGATAGTGGAGTCAAGTTCTAATCCATCTATGAAGAAAAATCTCAAAGTAAAGCTGTCTTGTCTTATATTAGAACCCTAGCATCCAGCCATCTATAGTCACAAAATCCTGTTCAGATTTCCAACCAAACAATCTGCACTAAACCTAGCTACCCAACCAAAACCTAGAAGACAAACAACCTAAAACAAAGATAGTAATTAAGATATAATGTTTGCAAAACAAAGAAAATGTAGAGAAACCAACCTTCTAAAGGTTTGTGAGTAGCTAAACCAGAATACCAGACAAGGACCACATGTTATGTGATTGCATGATAATGTAAGGTTCTTAACACTAATGGTAACTTTTGGGTGTTGAAGACTAACTCTATGTATGTCTGCCTTGTGACAATCTCCATCATTTGTGCTTAATTAATGACTTTTATTCTTAGAATCATAATTTCAGGTTTAAAAAAAAATTATTTTTCTTTATTCAGAACTTTGTTTTTGGCAAGTATTCTACATGAAACAGGGAATGGCATCTATTTTACATTTGGAATCTTAGAAAACGGAAAGTATAGGATTTACAGAAGGATATTTTCATTCATATGTAGATGTTCTATTTATACATGACTTGGTACATACACGTTGCTTAATCTCAGGAGTAACTACAACAATAATATATATCCTAATAATTACATACTAGCTATACAATCTTCTTAACACAGTAGGAGAAGTTCCTGCTGTAATCATGGACTTCACTAGTCTGTTATTATCTTGGAGATAGGATGCTATAATCATGGAAATATGATACATGCTGTTAAGGTCTGTTACACCCCCGCAAGATGGAGGAGCCATCGGCAACTCCCAGCTTGGAGCGAACAAGAAGAAAACACTGGCGTGGAAGAGGTTTGGTTAAGACATCAGTCCACTGATCTTTTGTATGGACGTGACACACTTTTAACTTGCCAGCAGCTACCATTTCACGTACAAAATGAAAATCAAGAGATATATGCTTCATTCTTGAATGGAAGACTGGATTTGAACTAAGATATTGCACCCCCGTATTGTCACAGTATATGACAGGTGTTGAAGAAACAGGCATTTGAAGTTCATGTAATAAATTTGTAATCCAAGAAATTTTAGCAGCTGTATTAGCTACAGCTTTATATTCTGCTTCAGATGAAGACTGAGAGACAGACTTCTGTTTGGAACATTTCCAAGAAATGGGATTACAACCCAAGTAGATGATGTAACCGGTAGTAGAACGTCCAGTGTCACGTTCACCACCCCAATCAGAATCACTGAAAGCAGATATATTAAACTTTGATTTCTTTTGCAGAAACAAGCCATGATAGATAGTTCCCTTGAGATAGCGTAAGACCCTCTTAAGAGCAGTCCAGTGTGCCTCAGATGGAGCGTGCATAAATTGTGATAATCGATTAACAGCATAACTAATGTCAGGGCGAGAGATGCACAAGTACTGTAGCCCTCCAACAAGTTGTCCATAAGGAGTGGGATTAATTTTTGAACTGCCAAGAGTGAGAGAGGTCGTGGAGCACATAGGAGTAACATTGTATTTTGCACCATCCATGTTGTGTTTAGATAGGATATCAGATATGTGTTTAGCTTGAGATAAGAACAATCTAGTTGCAGTTGGAATGACCTCTACACCAAGAAAATGATGTAAGTCACCGAGATCCTTGAGAGAAAAAGTTTTGTCAAGCTGGCAGACAAATCTATTTAGAGAGGATGTACAATTTCCCGTAAGCACTATATCGTCGACATAAACTAAAAATATCATAATCACACCAGATTGATTATAGATGAAAAGAGAGCTATCTATGAGTGAGTTTTTAAACCCAAATTGTAGCAGGAAGTTCTTAAGTGCTTTGTAACACGCACGTGGCGTCTGCTTCAGACCATAAATAACTTTATGCAAATGACATATATAGTCTGGATGACAAGGATGTGCGAAGCCAGATGGTTGAAGCATGTATACCTCTTCATCTAAAGTGCCGTTTAAAAAGGTATTATTGATATCCAGCTGTCTTAATGGCCAGCCCCGTGTCAAAACAAGAGTTAGAACAATACGAATAGTAACTGGTTTGGTAACATGACTAAACGTCTCTGAAAAATCAACTCCAGGTCGTTGTTGAAAACCTTTCGCAACAAGACGAGCTTTGTACTTGTTAATAGAACCATCAGGATTTCGTTTTACACGAAAAATCCACGTACAAGATATAACATTCTGAGACTTTCGGGGAACCAAATCCCAGGTACCATTCTGGAGAAGAGCATCAAATTCAGATGCCATTGCATCCCGCCAGTGAGGATCTTTAAGAGCTTGAGTTACAGAAGAAGGCTCAATGGACGAAGGTAGTGGGTGAACAGTAGTGTGACTTACAAATAATTTGTTGTAGTATTTTGGATTGGGATGACGTTGTCTCGGAAGACACAGAGGAAGAGATGTGTCAGGAGGGTTGTTGTGAATAGTAGCAGAAGGTGATGTTATGGGTATTTGATGATGTGTAGAAGTTGGCATAGGTGAAGAAGGTGGACTAGGGTGGATAATATAGATGAAGAAGATTCCGATTGGTTTTTATGATTGTTGGTGTATAGTTGAGATGGAGTATACAAGGAACCAACATTAGAGTGATAAGAATTATAATCCGAGTTTGAGGTCTGAGAATTACCTGATGTAGAATCAACACTAGCGGGCAGCTGCGAGGG
>PHNY01154178.1:1631-12794 GCA_003724115.2 Anethum foeniculum
GTAGTTTGGCCTTCTGACATGCATCACAGAGACCATCAGGAGTAAACTGTGCTTTAAGCAGTCCTCTTACTAGATCTTTCCTCACCAATTCATTGATATTGTTGAAGTTCAAGTGAGAAAGTCTTTTGTGCCAATTCCAGCTTTCTTCAATTGAAGATTTGCTCAGAAGACAAATTTCTGAGACATCAGTGTTTATAGAAAGCTTGGCTTCATAAATGTAACCATGTCTATATCCTTTCAAAGCAATTTTTCCAGTTGAAGTACTGACAATATCACAATGATCTTCATAAAAATCCACATGATAACCTCTGTCACAGATTTGACTCACACTTATCAGATTATGCTGGAGTCCTGCAACAAGAGCTACATTCTCTATGATGACATTCCCAAGATTGATTTTGCCATATCCCAAGGTTTTTTCTGTGTTGGCATCTCCAGAAGAAACACTTGGGCCAGCTTTCTCCTTAAACTCTGAAAGCAGGGATTTGTTTCCAATCATATGTCCTCAGCATCCACTGTCCAAGACTTGGATATTTTTCTGCTACCCTGTAATTAGTAAAGCCACTAGTTAGAATTTTTAAGGACCCAGACTTGCTTGGATCCTTTTGGCTTTTTAGATATGTTAACATTTGCAGCAGAAGACTTTCGATCAGATTTTATATTAACAGACTTTATATCAGGAGTTACACATGCAGAATTAATTTTATTGATTTTCAAAGAGGGCTTCAGTTCATAATAGTTATAATACAAACTGTGATACTCTTTACATGTGTAGATGAAATGCTAAACACTTCTACAATGAAAACAAGGATTTTGTGGTCTATATCTAACTATCCCTTGCCTAAACTCTGATTTAGGTCTGACAGTTGTGATATTCTTATTTTTCCTGCAATTCAAAGAGATATGATTAGTACTACCACAGTTAAAACAAGCTATTCTAGGTGCATTAGGAATTGGCCTATAGTTATTTTCCTTATTTATTCCTTCTTTTCCATTCACATTCTTCCTAGGCTGTGTTTCCTTATTTTTTTTGTGATTTCCTTCAACTTATTCTTAAGTTGCTTCTGAGACATTAAACCAATGTTTATAGTCTTAGCTTTTACCTGTGTAATGTTATTAGTATTTGAGCTAGGCTTAGTTCCTGATCCTTTTTCATTTACTGATTTCACATTATCAGTATTTAAGTTAAACTTTACAGGTGTAAGCATTGACCTTTCTCTTTTCATAACTCTAGCAGGAGTTATTGGTTTCTTAATCTCAGCTTCATTATCTTTAGGTTTCTCATAACCTAATCCTGATTTCCAACAACCATTTTCTAGAATTTCCTGAGTGGTTCTTCCTGAATTAGTCCAAGTCCTAATTATTTCTCTCTCTTTCGCTAGTTCTTTTTCTAGATAATCATGCTTTTTCAGTAATTCCTGTTTCACATAAATAGCATCATCTCTTCCTTTTGAATTTCTAGCATAAAGATTAACTCATCTTCTAAGTGATCATTCCTTTTCTTAAGATCTTCATTTTCAATCTTAATTCTTTCATTTTCTAAGGTTTAATCCCTATAGCTAACATGCATACATTTTGAGAAATTTTCTTAACTCAGAAATATCATCAGTATCAAAAGCAAAAGTAGTTTGGGGTACCTTTCCTTCCAGAGAAGTAGAGTCATCAGTATTTGCTACTAGTGCATAGTTGACTTCTTCATCAGAATCTGAAGAATCATCCCATTCTACCTTCCTTGTGATGAGAGCTTTACTCCTTTCAGTCTTAGGCTTTCTGCATTCAGTTGTAAAATGCCCTATTCCATCACAGTTGTAGCATTTAATCTTTGACTTGTCAAATTTTGCAGTCTTTGACTCCTTTCCTTCTTTCTTACTGAAATTTCTCTTATCAGCAGATAAGTTTTTCTTAGAAAATTTATTTCCCATCTTTTTGAAACTTTTCACCATTAAAGCTGCTAGTTGCATAATTTCTTCATCATCAGAATCTCCATCAGTATCTGTGGAGTTATCAGTGTTTGAGTCATCATCAGTATTTAATGACTCAGTATCAGACTTTGCAATCATTTCCTTTCCTTTAGAATGACTTTTTCTCACAGCTTTCTCTTTTGATACTTTCTCTTCAACATTCAAGGCTACATACCTTAATTTGCTTCCTTTTCTTTTGCTCCTTTGTTCCATCTCAAGTTCATGAGTTTTTAGCATACCAGAGATTTCATCAAGAGACATTTCATCAAGATCATAGTTGTCTCTTATGGTTGTTAACTTAAGATCCCACTTCTCAGGTAGAGCAAGAAGAAACTTAAGATTTGAATCTTCAAGATCATATTCTTTGTCCACCAAAGATAAGTCATTTAGCAGTTACAGAAATCTGTCATAGATCTCTGTTAGTGTTTCATCAGACCTTGAATCAAAGTGCTCATACTCCTGTGTGAGTATGGTTTTCCTGTTATTTTTGATAGCTTTTGTTCCTTGACATTTGACCTCCAAAGCATCCCAGATTTTCTTTGTTGTTTTGCATCCAATCACCCTATTGGACATAACATTATCAAGACTGCTATGAAGGAGATGTCTTACCTTTGCATCTTTCATTATTGAAGACTTGTTCTCAGGAGTATAATCTTTTTTTTCCTTAGGAATAACCTTCTGAGGTGCATCTCCAACAGCAACAGGGAGCTTAGTTGGTTCATGTGGTCCATCATAGATCCTGTCAATGTATTCAGGATCCGTGGCTTCCAGAAACATAGCCATCTTGACTTTCCAAGTGGGATATTCACTTGCTTTCAGCATAGGAACCCTAATAGTCTCATATCTACTAGTATTGTTCCCAAAGGATTGGTTATTTGAGTTCTCTTCAGACATGATTGTTTTTGTTAGATCTTAACTGTATATAATTTAACAGATTGGCTCTAATACCAATTTTTAGGTCTCAAATATACTGTAGAGGGAGGTGAATACAGTATAGAACAATCAAATCGAAAATAGACAAGTAAAATGATGAACAGTTTTTATATTGATGAATAAAAACTATTACTGTAATACAAAGTACTCTCTCAAAGAATGTAAGAGTATTCTTGAGAGCTGTTAGGTTACACGAATGATTAACAATAATCGAAGACATATATAGTGTAAACCTATATGTGTTTATATACTACACAGTTACACAATCAATTACTACTGATATGATTACATAAGTATGACTAGACAAGAATCATATCTATGGATTGATTGCTCCTTTCCATATGTTAAGAAACCGACATATCCTTGCAATCTTCAAGATCTTCAATCAAATCAATCACTGATTGATTTGCTGCTTCTACAGAGTCTGACAATAAATACTGATAATAAACACTGATATCAAATACTGATATCNNNCTCTGTCAAATACTGATGATAAACTCTGATTTGTCTAAGTGCTAAACACTGATCATCAAATTATCTAACAAGATAAATTTACATAATTGTTGTAACTATTATCATGTGATATATGATTCAAAAATTTCATGAATCCAATTTTATTGTCATTTGAGATTAATTATACCGATGAAAAAAGTGAGAAGTCCTGATACACCAGAATAAGGGAATTATGTTTTTAATTCGGTCTAATTTGGAGTTTCTTGCTAAATATACCAAAATGGAATATTATTTTAGCCCATTGCCTATACTTTTTCACCGATTAGAATTCTAAATGCCCAAAAGTAGTCAAGTTAATATAATCTCTTGGGCGGCCAGCTAAATATGTAACTAAATGCATCAAGTGATTAGTTTTGATGTATAATGCATAATAACACATTCATGTATACTTGATTATTGTCTAAAAAACTTCTATTTTGGAAACAAAATTCTCATATATGATATTCTATTGCACTCTCTAATATAAAAATGTTGCCTTTATTATTCTTATGGTCATCAACGTATCATTTACATAGCTATGATGAACAATATACAGAAAAAAGCAATCAATTTTTTGTACGTTGGTTATAGATATATTATTAATACACTTCCCCAGTTGAACGTTATGTGATCTGTAGCCAGTGTTCCGGGTTGAAGATTCGAATTGATATTTCATAATTTATTCGAAAAGATTTTATCAGCATTTTGGACTAAAAAAATTCAGTTTAGTTCGTAGACAACAACTTGAGTGGGTTCTTACATGGTAGTGGTATATCGGAATATAGATGGAGTTTCTATAACTAGTATAATTTCTCTGAGTATCTCATATATAGATTAGTGTCTCCGAGTTTCTATATAGATTGGTATGTCACATAGTATTGATTTATATCTCTATTTTTAGCAGCATATCGGCCCAACAACTGATTGAAAGGTACGTGTTTGCATAACTCGAATCTGCCATTCAATTTACATAAATAGAAATTTCAAAGGCATGAATATAATTTTACATGACGATGAGTTACTTTGATATGTAATTAACATCCGTTCCAATCTAACACCATTTTAGCAAATAGTTTTATCCCAGTGGCAGAAAAGTGGTTAATGCAAAAGTTTAAGAAACCATTTTGGTACATTGCATGTTTTCAATATCTCATTACATTATTCAACCAATCATTATTCATCACAGAACTTTATCTTAATGGATTGTGACAGAAAAAGGATGATTGGAACCAGTTCAACAAAATTGCTAGCAAACATGATAAAGCTACCGTTATAATTTTCTAAATCAAGCTATTAAATATTTTAATTATTTACATGTCAATCATCAATTGTAAGAATGAAAAGCTATATAAGATTATAATCATACAGAAGAAGACAACTGGATTCTTGCAAATGATTAAGGATTTGATTGGGAAAGATCTGAAACTGAAGCGAATACTTTCAAAAAATACTATAGTGTCAAAGAGTAGACTATATTATGTTGTTGACGTAGCTGACACTAATACATCAAGCTCTACACTATCAAGAACAATATCGTCAAGCCACTTTACGTAAACTTTTACTGATGTGAGTTTACATTCATAAAATATTTTTATCTTTTTTTAATTGTTGCACATTTGTAGTTCTTGGTTTTAATTTAATAACATTTCTATTAAGATTTCAAGAAACATTTTTGTAGTTTTTATTCTCAATGTATTAGTGAAATTTTTATGAATTCAAATTTTGCTTGCAGTTTCATTATTCAACTATTTTTATGGTATAATTTTTAGGTCTACATACTTTTGTATAGTAAGTCACAATATTTGTACACTGTAATATACATGGAGTCAATTGTTTTGACTATTAATTAGAGCGCGTTGTGTTCGTATAAAATAATTGTTGTTATTCTCAACAAATAAATATTCAAACATTTAAAACTCTCTTTTTAAAAATATAAAAAGGTGCGTAGCACGGGCAAATTACTAGTATACATAATACATATATTTATTTTATTTTTTATCATATAAAAACATAAATTTCAGTTATTAAATAAAAAAAATGAAATTTCATTATTTTTTCCTATAAAAAATTATGAAAAATTAGTGAAATAGTTCAAAGTAATTCCACATTAGGATTACACTCATCCAAAATGATTCTATAGTATAATCAAATTTAAAATCTTTTTTCATTCCAAATTTTAAGTGATTTAACATTTTTTTAGTATTCAAATATAGTTATCATTAAATTTTGAAATTATTGATAAGATTCTATAGTAGAATGAGTGGTTCTCCATGGAACTCCATATAAGAGGGTTCTCTCTAAAATATTGGCATATATACATACACACATATATATATATATTGATAGTTAAAATATCTTTTAATATATTGGAAGGAAAGAGAATAATACTAATTTATAAACAAAAATGATATCCTAATTTATAAAGTAAAGTGATTCATATTATATCTTAACATATTATAATTAGATTATGTATTCTAATTTATAAATAAGTGGGGTTGGAATTATCTTTTAACATATTGTCAGTACAATATGTATCCTAATTTATAAAGGAGTGATGAAAAATATATTATTTTATTTTAGTAATAACTTTTTGTGGGCTAATATTTTTGAAATTTGTGCTATAAAATAGATATTTATAAAATAGTAATAACTTTTTGTGGGCATATATGACAAAATAAAAAAAATTATTTAAAAAATAGATATTTCATTTTCTTTACATTATTATTTTTTAAAAATTATGAATAAGATGATAGAGTGGGAAATAAGTTTTATAAAAAAATCATATCTTCATAAAAAGCTAGGAAATTTATTACATATAGTACAACAATATTTTGAAGTGAAATAGTATAAAAATTTAAAAAATTTTAATTCTAAAATTAGAAAAACATGAAATTTTTTTAGTAATAGTAAGAACTAAAACAATAATAGTTAAAATTAACAAAAAGAGCATCACAAATTTCACCTACTAGGTTAAAATCTCTCCTATCACTATCTTAGCATATATAATAAATTACATATGTATTATTTTTTATAAATAGATAAGGTTGAATATTAAGGTTAAAATAATAAATATAGTATTTTTGATGAAAATTATTAATGTTAAAAAATCTATCTATACTATATTATAGTGGGTCGGTACGGTACTTGCTGAAATGGCTTAATAATCCTTAATTAATAATTTTATTATTTTTATTCGATTATCTTTATTTAATTAGTATATATACTAATTACCTTTTTTTAATAAAAGAACATTACCTTTTTAACTTTTTCCAACTAAAATATCTCTCTTTTTCAAAAATATTAGGGCCAAGTCTATTTATAAAGTAGAATAATAATATAGTTATTAGTAACTAACTAATTACTTTTTCACATCACGGGCAACTAAAATATCATATTTTCCAAAAATATCATGGTCAAGTAAAATATTTCTCCTTTCCAAAAATATCACGGATTTAATAAATTAGAATAATGATAATAATAATAATAATAATATTACATTTTTTCAGCTAAAACATATTATCTTTTTATTTTTTCAGCTAAAACACATTATCTTTTTATTTTTTTCTAACCAAACCTCTACTTTTCCTAACAGACAATTCTATTTAACAAAATAAAATAATAATATTATAATTATTAATAACCAACTAATTATACATTTCAATGCTATAAATTTAAATAAAATTAAAGATATGATATTAAAATTTTTAGTTCAAATTAAATTAAAAAAATTATATAATATTAAAAAAAATCTGTGCATCGCACGGGTTTTAAGCTAGTACTATATATTATAATAGACGAAACATTAAAAGTTTGGTAGTTGGTCAGTGTACTTGCTGAAATTATTTAATTACCCTTAATTAATAATTTCATTATTTGTAGTTAATTATCCTCACTAATTTAGTATATAAACTAATTACCTTTTTAAGTGAAACACGTTACCTTTTTTATATTTCTCAACTAAAACGCCTCTTTTTCTAAAAATATGGTAATTCTATTTACTAAAATATTAAAATTATTATAACTAACCAATTACCTTTTTTTACTAAAATGTATTATATTTTATATTTTAAATAACAAAACTTGCTCTTTTTACTGAAAATAGCATGAACAATTCTAATCAATAAATTAAAATAATAATATAATAATTATTAGTAATTAACCAGTTACCTTTTTCATCTCAAACGTAATATTTTTTTATATTTTTTAAATAAAGTACCTTTAATTCTAAAAGTACATATACATGTTAATATATATGTTATATGTATGACCAAATCTTGTCATTTAAATTAAACTAAAAAATCATGTAATATTAAAGAAAATTTGTACATCACCTGGGTTACAAACTACTATCTATACTATTATATAATAGATAAAATATTGAAAATTTTGGTTCAACAGTTTTTGATTTTCGGTCTTTTATTAATAATATTATTGTAATTAATAACTAATCAATTAACTTTTTAAACTAAAACACTATTTATCTTTTTCAAATAAAACATGTTACCTTTTCTATTTTTTCAACTTAAAACATCTTCTTTTTCCAAAAGTATTACGGGTAACTAAAATATCTCCTTTTTCAAAAATATCACGGGCAACTAAAATATCTCTCTTTTCCAAAAATATGATGGGCAAATCTATCTAATAAACTAGAATAATAATAATAATAACAACTAACAAACCAAGTACCTTTTCATATTTCGGGCAACTAAAAATATATCTCTTTTTCAAAAATATCAATGTCAACTAAAATATCCTCCCTTTCCAAAATTATTATAGCAAGTCTATTTAATAAATAATAATAATAATAATAATAATAATAATATAATTATTAATAACTAATCATTTACATTTTTTCACCTAAAATCCCTTTTCTTTTTTATTTTTTCTAACCAACCCCAACTTTTCCCAACATGTTATGAACAATTCATTTTAATAAAATTATATTTGTTAATAACCAACTAATTATCCATTTTAAACAAAATGCACTATCAATTCGAATAAAATTAAAAATATGATATTAAAATATTCAATTCAAATTAAATTTAAAAAATATACAATATTAATAAAATCCGTGCATGGCACGATATTAAAAGTTTAGTAGTCGGATGGTCGGTCCGATGGTTAGTACGGTACTAGCTGAAATTACTTAATTACCATCACATATTACTTAACTATGGTTACTTAATTATTTTTAGGGCCTATTTATTTTAAAGTTATATTAATCCTAAATAATATATAAACCAGTTAGCTTTTTCAACTAAAACACGTTATCTTTTTTATTTTCCCAACTAAAACACCTGATTTTCCAAAAATATCACGTAACTTTTTATTTAGTAAAATAAAAACACGTTACCTTTTAAATTAAAACTTGTTATTTTTTATAAACACACCAATAAATATCGACTATACTCTATTTTTCAAACTGTAATACACATCTAGGAATACTATTTTCTGTCATTCAATTTAATAAAATAATAAACTGATAGTATCATAATTAATAGTAACTAATCAATTATCTTTTTTAATCGAAATATGTTAGCATATTTTTTCTAAATATAACATATTTTTTTATAAGTACAACAACTTTTCCAAAATTAATTTAACTAATTAAAAGCAAACGTGCATTTGCACCGGATATAAACTAGAGTATTGTAACACATGCTTTGAGAAAGCGTTTCAATATCCAAGGTTATCCTTTTAGTATAATACTAATGAGTAAATAGTTCTTCGAAAAAGCCTTTCAATATTGTAATACTAATCAAGTAAATAGTTTTTTGTGTTCTTCATTTTACTTTTACTTTAATTATTGGTTATGTTTAAGTTTATAACTTGTGGCGGTGGAACGAGTTCTATATATTAAGTCATTGTGTCATTGTTTTTCCGTTGCATGAAGGGTTATCCTAGGACCTACAAAGTTTCTAAAAACATAGTAACAATTGCTAACCAACTTGTAATTAATTCCAATATTGAAATTTAACTACTTCTATTTATTGTACTTTTCTTGTTCATACATGGAGGTCCATGCCTCCTCTCTCAATAGACATTAAAGCATATTAAATAAAAGTAGTGATATCTGTTGAAAAATATTTCCAAAATTTATTTCGAATAATATGGTAATGAGTTTTAATTTGTGTATGCCTAGCTAATTTCATATTATTATCACAAAACTTATCAAAGTACACAAATGAAATATCAACATTTGAAAAGTTATTAAGACACAAATTTTAGGTATCTAGAATTTTAAGTGGACCTTAAGCATATTAAAAATTGAATGTACAAAGAAAACTGTAGAAAGTAATTGTTAAATGTCTAGAAAAATGAGGACAATATTTACATAAAAGGATAATTAAAATATTCACAAATGAAAATAATTATAGCTAATTAAAAATTACACCCACCTATATAAATATAAATATAAATCTTATCCATAAAAATATATATCAATAAATATTTAGATTTGGTGTACAAAATCTCTATCTCTTATGTTAAAATTTAGTAAATATTACTTTAAAAAAAATTAACGTAAGTATTTAATTAAAATATGTCGTCTAGACCTGTTTCCACATGTTGGGAGTTTTTCTGTCTTGTTCAAGTGACAAGTTATCTTATTTGAATATTTAGTCTATGAATATTTAAACACTTTCATCAGTAATATACACTTATAGCCGGTGGATTACTCGAAGCAAACGCTGGATGAACTATATGCGAAAATGTCAATAGCCGATGAGGAAGAAGGAGGGGTTGTTATTGCATCTGAGGAGATTGTGAAGAGGAAGGACACTTTTGTCTTGGTAGGACGATTCCTGACCGAGAACACTATTAATTTTATGGCAATGCATAATATGTTAGCATCTATATGGCGTCCAAAGGAGGGGGTTGAGATTCATGATATTGGAGGAATGAGGTATACAGGGGGTTGTGATTCATGATATTGGAGGAATGAGGTATACATTTGTGTTTTATCACCTGATGAATTTACAGAAGGTTC
Organism: Anethum foeniculum; assembly: GCA_003724115.2. NCBI lineage: Eukaryota > Viridiplantae > Streptophyta > Magnoliopsida > Apiales > Apiaceae > Anethum > Anethum foeniculum. The sequence continues at coordinate 12,006 of PHNY01154178.1, forward strand.
TTGATGGAGGCCCATGGACGTTGGTGTTGAGTATACAACAACGAAAGCAAAATCCAAACCGAATAAACAAGAACAAGAAAATAAACGACAATCACACAAGACAAAGATTTACGTGGTTTGGAAATTCCTACTCCACAACCCGCACTAATTTTGTATTGATCTCTCACAATTCTGTGTTTTTTATGTTATGGTTTTACAATTACATGAGAATATTTATAAGAGAAGAAACTAGGCCTAATTCAAATTATAGTCCAGATCTGAAAAGTAAACTAATTCAAATCCTAGTCTGAATCTGAAAAGTCTATTTTCATGGGCTTAATTAACAGACTGCACAAAATCCAACAATCTCCAACTTGGAGTCTGACCACATCTTCACTTCACTCCTTTAAATCTAGTAAAACCCAATACTTCAATTAATAACTCTAACTAGTGCAGCGCCTTCTCATCAATCAATTCTAAAGGCCAGTTGAAGCTACACAAAGCTTCAACTTTTCATTGGTAACCACCTTAGTCAACATATCTGCAGGATTCTTTGAACCAAGGATTTTCTTCAAGGACAAAGTACCATTGCTAATCAACNATTGTAAAGTGATATCTCAGCTGAATATGCTTCGTCCTAGCATGAAACACGGGATTCTTCGCAAGATGAATGGCACTTTGACTGTCGTTATACAAAGCACTGTCCGCCTGTTTCTTGCCCAACTCCTCAAGAAAATTCTTCAACCAAATCATCTCCTTGCTAGCTTCAGAGATAGCCATATATTCTGCTTCTGTGGTTGAAAGAGCAAC
>PHNY01154280.1:3173-27718 GCA_003724115.2 Anethum foeniculum
TCCGTGCTTCGCACGAGTTACCAACTAGTAAAAAGGAATTTAGAATCGGGGTTTGACGCCCATTTTGGTACTTTGGTTGCTAATGACATCGTTCACATCACAAAGAAGAGGAAAAAAAAGTCTTTAGTTTTCCGTCTAACCATATTAAACATCTAAAGATTCTAATTTTAAAGTAAGCAGGCACTGATATATAAAATTGGTATCGGACTGCAACAGCTGGTTAAAATCATTATCATGATAGTTGCAACTGAAACACCCACTTTTGTTCCTTTCCTACCACGCCATCATTGTATACTCCAGGGAGTTGGTGGGTGTAGCCACATGGGGCCCCTGCTGGTTCTATCCTTTTTTAGTTGCAATTTATAGAATGCACTATATATCTACTTTGGTAAAAAGTTTTAATATAAAGCCAACTTCAACATTCGTACATCCTTAATATTTATGTAAAATATCTATAAAAAATGAAGAAGCAGGAATTGAGTAGAGAGGGTAGAGAGTCAGAAGTGATCTGAAGCTTTACCTAAACCATCAACATCTCCACCTAACTCAAACCACTATATCGCATTAACATCTTTCGTCTTTTTTAGATTCCTCTCAAAAATAATTATATCCTTAATTTATACAGGGGTACAGTCTACCATTTAATTAATTTATCGTCGACTTACTCTATAGGTCGTGTTGTAATCTCTGTTATAAAAATTTGTCGATTTTTGAAAATCGTTAATAAGTTATTGATAAATTGTTCAAAAAATTTGACCAATTAAATTATTATTGATAAATTATTCGAATTTTTAAAAATTATCCAATAAGTCACAAATCGGTACTTCAATTTATTTGTTTTGTTTAATTAATTAATTTATTTCAAACAACCAAGTTTTTAACATTTTGAAATAAAATTAAATTTTACGCATTTTTGGGAATATATATCACTCTACTAGTCCGCTGTCTGCATGAAATTAGTGAAGGCTACTGGTCACTTTGTTGTTAGTCCAAGGAAGGAATAATAATATTGTAGTTATCGTTATTGTTTATGTTCTTCATATTTCCCTCTGTCGCTGTCTGACTCGGCCGCGTCTAATAACTAATATCTGATTCTAGTAATTCAACTTAGCTTCAATTTTTAAATTTATTTTCTCTATAAATTGAATGTAAAACACTCCACACAACAATACTTATTAGGGCTGTGCATTCGGTTATAACCGAACCGAACCGAATTTTTTTTGGTTAACCGAAACCGAATTTGAGAAAAAATCTCTACCGAAAACCGAACCGAAATATATTCGGTTTTCAACCGAACCGAATTTAATATTTCGGTTATTACCGAAAACCGAAATTGTAAACCGAAATTCAAAAAAATTTATAAAATTCCAGAAATACATTCATAAAAATATCTGTCAACCACAAATTACTGGCTATCTAGTTTCCAAAACCAATTTAAAACATTCAAAAATTTAAATCCGAGAACTTGACATGTTTTACACATAAAAACATAAAAACACTAATAAAACTTAAAAATTGCCAAATAGTTTGATAATTAAGCTTGCTAGTCTGCTACTGCCAACTCTAAGTGCTAATACTCCTGTGACCCTGGCTTCTGCAGTCCTGCTTGGCTGCTCATGTAGATTGCACTCTAGTTGGCTGCTGCACTGCTCTTCCATTCTTCAGAAATCACGATCCTGGTTCTGGCCACCAGTGGCAGTGGTTCTGCAACATTAACCAATACATAATCCTTAGACTAAATGCCTTGTAATGAAGTGTTTTATCAGTTTATACTTGTATTACTTATTACTATTATTATTTATATAAATATTTCGTATATTTATAAGAAATCCGGTTATATATTCGGTTATTCGGTTAACCGCGGTTAAAAACCGAAATACCGAATAACCGAATTTCAAAATTTTCCCTACCGAAATTTCATTTATATGAAATATTTATAAGTTATTTACATACTTTTCCCATCACTCATATACAAGTTTAACGACGGGAGAGTAAAAGAGATATTCCACGCTTATTAAAAAAGAGAGAGAAAATATATAATTGACTTAATTTTATTTTTTTTGCAAATTATGTTATTCATTTCCCTTTTCTAAAAAAAAGATTTGTAATATTTAATACTTATTTGGAGAAAATATAATTTAATCTTGTCCCACAAATCAATTTTTAAATGATTATAATACTCTCAATGTAATGAATATAGCACTAAATTTGTTTAAATAATATTAGTCCAAATATCCTTAAAACAAATATGAGATTGATAATTTATGATATTATAAAATTTTAATAATTATAAGCATAATATTACATGTACCGGAATAAATCTTAAATATTTTATATTATAATTGATTAGAACTTAATTACAAATTATAAAATATACATTCACATAAATTTCGTCATGCACGGTGTTATGATAAAATTTTAAAAAATTATAAGTATAATATTACATGTACCAAAATCAATCTTAAATATTTTGTATTATGATTAATTAGAACTTAATTACAAATAATAAAATAATATACATTCGCATAAATTTCACAATTACAGATCATGTTATTCGAGAAACAAATAATCGGGTATTTTAATCCCGGAACAAGGGGGATTTACCAATACAACCTCAAACCAACCAAACCATAGCTTGAATCTTTCATCATCCCACGTGACTCTCTATTAAACTGGACTAGTTTAGTATTTATCTCAAGCAAATCAGAGAAAAACATCAGAAAAAACAGGCACTTGTAACTTATAAGTTGCAAGTATAAGTTATACATACATCCCCACTTGCCATAACCAAACCAAAGCCCCCTTGAAACTCTCTTCTGTCTTCTCATTCATATTCTCTAAATCTACATCTAACAAAAACATATGACCCTATAATGGCAATAACATTATGTGAAATAAACTGGGACAATATCTTACAACTTACAAAGACAGCAGAAAACAAGGGAGATGATCCAATGTTGTGGGCCATACACCTTTCTTCTACTCTAAACTCTGCTGGGGTTTGTTTGCCTTCACCTCAGCTTGCTACCCTTTTGGTCTCTCACATTTGTTGGGACAATAATGTCCCCATTGCTTGGAAATTTCTTGAAAAAGCTTTGGTTTTTAATATTGTGCCTCCTATTCTTGTTCTTGCTTTGCTCTCCAAAAGGTATATTCTTTTTTTTTTTCGTTTGATTTGGTCATTTTGTGTTTTGTTTGTACTGTGGGGTGATGGGTTTTTTGTATTTTGTGCAATTGTACTTGGTTGGCTTTATTCTTACCCATGTGTGGTTTATTGTTGTGTTACTGTTTGATTCAAATGAAAGCAATGATTTTTTTATTTTTTTTTTGTGTGGTTTTAGATTCTATTGGATTGGGTTAGATCCTGACAATGATCTTTTGTAACTAACAACTAATTGGTTTTAGATCAAATTAAGTTCTGTTTGGGCTGGGATAACAAATTTGAGGGAAGTGTGGTTTTTTGGAGAACACAAATAAGGAAGTTGTGATGATGCCTACTGTTTTTTTCCACATACAGTATGTTTTAGTTTAGCTGCTTGATGTTTTGTAATAGATTATCATCTTAATGATGATTTATTATGTTAGCTTCTATATTTTTCTGATTAGTGCAAGTTTTATAGTTAAATCAAAATCATAGCAACATGTAAAAAAACTGTATTGTACATTTTTGATATCTGCTTACCGTATTTTTCTTGTAATGAAGCCATCGAGTGCCATAATATGTTAGTATCGCTCACAATCTTTAAGGAAGATGTGCTTTCAAGTCATTTGGAGCCCTTTTATTGTTAGAACAATTTATGTCATACTACTATGCTTTGTTTTCTTCAGCGTTATTCCAGAGCGACATTCTCAGCCTGCAGCATTTAGGCTTTATATGGAACTTCTTAAGAGGCATGCCTTCGCACTTGTATCTCAATTAAAGTGGCCGAATAAGCAGATGTAAGTACTCATCATAATTGTGATTTATTATATCTAAAACATCATTAGCAATAGGTAGCATGTATGGTGATGGAAGTGCTTTAATATTTAATTTAACTTATATTATGTTAAGATACATCATAGCATATATATGTTTGAAATAGCCTAGAATACGTGTCATAAATTCGTTATATCCAGGTATGACAAAAGCTAAAAATAAAGAGGCACTTTACATTTCCTCTACAAAAGTAATATTCTTAATGAATGCTACATAAATTTATATATTGTTTGATGGACTATGTATGAAAGAAAAATCAAGGTAATGATGCATAGTCCAGATGAGTCATTTTTAGACATCCTAACATTTGGAAATTATGCTGAAGAGTCAAAGAAATTCAGTTTGTTGACCATAAAATGCGGGGAATATCTTTGTGAACCTAATTCAAATATGCGCATGAACACCGGCAAGTTATATTGTTACTTTTTTATAAAAGAACAAATCTAGAGGCAGCCTTCTTATAAAAAGGAACGAAGAATAGGATGTTGGGTACGAAATCTCTTCATACCATAATTGACTGAACTATGAAAGAAATCCAATACATATAGAAATGGTATTTTACATTTTTCGCAAGTTAGTACCGAGTATCCTAGATACTCTTAGTTTTGTCCATTTTCATTGTTTAACTGCAGAGTAATGCCAAACTCTGCCAGACCATCATTAATGATCTTGCTAGCACCAAAAGAGTGCCTGCCTGCCCTTCCTCCTAAGGTTAGTTAGGTTTTTCCTATCTTTCTTGGTTATCAAGCAGTGTGGTGCCAGACTTATGAAATGTTATTGCTTGACCAGCTATTTCATCTTTCATATCTGGTTAGATTGAGTGATGGCAGTCTTGCCGTAGTGCTTTTTGCTGTAGTAGGAAAAATGAACCCACTGGGCTAGGATTCTTTCATTGCTACAGATACTTTATATCCTACCTCCTACAACAACCGACCATCTAAGGCTAATGCCTAAAGTGCTTGGGCCGAGACAGTTACACTTTCAACTGGAACAGAACCCACCTATCAGCTGAAGAAAAATTATGCATCCGCCAAACAGGAACTTGCAGAAGATAGACCTGCCTCACGCCCACACTCATGATGACAACAGCGCCTACGTGTTGAAGTACCAAGCAAAGAAAGAGCTACTTAACGACAGTATGCACTATCACCTCACATTGAACTCCTAGCTTGCATACTGCTCCTAGCATGAAAGAATAAGCATCCTTAGCGCAGCCGACACCCGGTCTTATGAGCTAGCTTACCAGCTCGACCTCTGCAACCACTGCTTCGCTAGCCAAAGCTAGAGATAGAATATCTAAAGCAAGGGCATAATGTTTTCTTTTAAGAAGGTCCTAGCATGATTTGAGATAAAAATGCTTCTTGGCAAATTTGTGCCCTAGTGGGTGCTACACTTGCTTAATTATGGCTGTAGTTTGTGGTTTTGTTCTGTATGATATATTCTGATCCACGTGACAATGATGCAAAACGCCACCTTTTGTTGTGGACATGCCTACTTATTTGGAATTAATGTGCCTATTGTAAGGTTTAATGTTTTAGATTTCTTGTTTAATATGACTTTCGCTGAAAAGTTTTCTGTTTACAGTTTTTTTCTAGTAAAAATATTTCTCATACTTTCAGGATTATCAATTCTGTCGACAAAGTTCTCCAGCTTTCTGAATTATTTGGTGTCCCAGCCAATGAACCCAGTATTCTTGTAGTGGAGTTTATTTTTTCAGTTGTGTGGCAATTACTAGATGTGGCACTGGATGATGAAGGGTTGCTGGAACTTGCACCAGAAAAAAAATTTGGATGGATATTCAAACCTGAGAATATGGAAATAGATGGTCATAATTGTTATAATGAGAAGAGGACCGCCCTGCAAGAGAGATTGAAGAGTGTTAATACTGTGATGGCCATAGAGTTATTTGGCCAGTTTCTGCAAAACAAAGCGACTTTTGGAATGCTTCACTTGGCACGCAGAAACATGTAATTTTTCCTGTTATTTTCAAACTTTACGCAGTTTTATTGTAACTATGAAGTAGTGACCATCAAAATCAATCTAGTCAACTCCATGCATGAAATTAGTAGCGAACATTTAACCCTTCACATGCCATCTTCAAAGCTTTTGAAATGGCTATATAGGAATTACTTCACTATTTAAAATTCTTATTATTACTGCAATCCTGACCATCATTGTTGCAACTTTACAAGGCCTGCACATTGGAGAGATTTCATCGAGCATGTACAGGTGCTAATAGTGAATTCATCAGCCTTGAGAAATTCAAAAGTTATGACGCCGGAGGTTCTTGTACAATTAATATCTGCTACTCGCAAATTTATGTCCCGAGAATGCAAAACAAGTTATCTTCAAGAGTTCCAAGAGGTACTCGCATGTGAGCCGCTGGCTTCTTCTGCAGGTCTGTGTCATGGAACTAGTCGTTCTGCAATTTGGCTACCTCTTGATTTAGTTCTAGAAGATGCAATGGATGCTTCACAAGTAAATGCAACTAGTGCCATTGAGATTGTTACTGGTAAAATCTACTTTTTTGTTAATTATCAGTGAATTCATGAAGTACAAAATGGTAATTTGCGGTTATAATAAATTTGAAAACCACCAACATATTGAGTTCATATTCATACAGGCTCTGTCAAGGCTCTTCAAGCAATTAGTGGTACCACTTGGTATGACTGTTTCTTAGGTCTTTGGATGGCAGCTTTACGCCTTGTTCAAAGGGTTTGTTTTCTGATTTATAAATTTTTATAAATATTCTGTGTAGGTTAATAATTTTCAATTGATTCTGTTCTGATCTTATTCTTTCATCAATTTGGTAGGAAAGAGATCCCATTGAGGGGCCTGTGCCGCATCTTGTCACTCGCTTGAGCATGTTGTTATCTATTGCAACTCTCGTGGTAGTTGATCTCATTGAGGAAGAGGAAGTTGCTCTAACTGCTGGTACAGAAGGCCACAATGAAAAACACAATAAGGAACATGTTCCTAGAAAGCGTCGTAGAGATTTGATTACTTGCTTGCAGAAGTTAGGGGATTTCAAGACTCTGCTGACTCCACCCGACTCAGTAATTTCTGCAGCCAATCAGGCTGCAGCAAAAGCAGTGATGTTTATAGCAAGCATCAATGCTGGCAATGTGTACTCTGATTGTGTCGGCATAAAAGACACGTCAATTAAATGTTGTAAGTAGTATCTTTTCTAACTCATATACAGTCACATTATTTATGGTATTTCAGTTTCAGGAGTATCCATCTCACACGACAATATGAGATTTCCAAGTCTGAAGCATGTGGCACATATAACATCGTAAATGTTTACACTTTATAAATGAATTTTCTTATTTGAAATGTTGAGGTGTAAACCCTAGTAAAATCTTGGGGTAACTTGTTTAACTTTCAAATTACAACATGTTAAAGCATATGTAATTATATATCCCGCCCCAAACCTACTAGCTTACTTAGTTTTACCTGGGTTAGTGGGTATTGTGTATCAGATGAGTAACACAAGGTATTGCAAACAGACCTGATATAAGTCAACATCTGTAGAACCACCACGCCTGTCCTTGGGTTCATACTTGAGCACCTTTATGAGACAAGAGGAGAAACAAAAGATAGAAGGTTGACATTCTGGCCATTAATTTTCTCTTTTTGGTTGGCTTCTTTATGTGCCATCTTATTTAAGAAGATAAGTTACGGTAAAACCAAGAGTAGATTCATCTTTAAAGAACTTAAACTCCCTCAAATCTTTTAATATTTTTAATACACCGTCTCAACCATGATTACTTTATATTCTTACTTGCAGCTGGAAACTTGCACCATTTAATAATTGAGGCATGTATCACAAGGAAACTATTAGACACGTCAGCGTACTTCTGGCCAGGTTATGTGAATGGACTCACAGACCAAATATCTCATAGTGTGCCTCTCCAGGCTCCTGGTTGGTCATCATTCATGAAGGGGGGCCAACTAAGTCCAATAGTGATTAGTGCTTTGGTTTCATCTCCTGCTTCAAGGTATACATAAGAGTGTCCATGTTTGATAATTATCATGAAGTAATCTTCTAAACCAGTCATCTGGTGAACGGTTACATTCTTCTCTGACAAACCCAATGTAAACTACTATTGTCCTATGTTACATGGAACGTACACACTTTACTTATAACATACACGTGTCTGACATTAACTTGGAAAAGGTAAGGTTGTCGAACACTTTGATTCAGTATGAAAACTTTGCAGAATTGAGGTGTACCTTCCAATTCATTTAAGTCCCACTGGTTGTCATTCAACTTAGTTACTATAGGTACGGCAGCCTGATGACATATATTTATATATCAACGTTTTGAAAGCTTTATCTTGCGGGACCAAGGACCCTATTAGGTTTTGACACTTGTTATAAAAAAACTACTGTTTATTAATATTTGATTGGTTGTTAACACCTAATTGGTTAAGCAGACGCCTCTTTGCAGATTTTTCAAGCAAAAGCATTTTATTATTTTTAAATTAGCTTTATTAGTTACAGATTATGTACCCACAACTCGTTTAGCCCTAAGATTTGTATATATTACATTACATAAGTTAGAATATTATGAAGTCTTTAGATTATTAGTATATAATATATAATATTTAGCTACTTTCTTAGAGCAACTCCAATAGCTTAGCTATTTGTACTATTATGCTAAAATTTGAGGAAGATTGGGAAAAAAACCATTCCAACAATATCCTAGTGATTCCTTATATCACTACCATCCTCCTTCCATTACTTATTTAGTTATTTATAAGTATCCTCTCTCCTCTCCTAACTTATATTTTATAATAAATGGTTAAAACAATCACCTTCTCTCTCTTGGCTTTTTGTAATAAGGTACTTTCTAATAATAATCTATTACATAAGGAATTAATATAAGGAATGTTTTTGGAGATGAGAATACTTATTCATGTCCTAAGTTGTTAGGATCCAATTTTTTATATTAAATTTAGGGAATGAAATGTTGGAGTTGCTTTATGTGTTTAGTTGATTCACCGGCCTCTTATCTGTTTTTGAAACACTATTTGAAACAATATGTTATGTTACATACTTTATATTTGGAAATGAAAGCTTTGAAGATTAGTGACATAAAATATTCACTGCACCAGTCATTTAACTGTAGGATGTTTCAACAATAGCCCAAAATTTTCTACATGTGGATGCAGTTCCCGATGCCACTATCTAATCACTAATAAAGAACAGTGAAATTTGTTCTTAGGTTTGATACGAAATACAGATATGTGGAGATCATTTACATAAATGAAAATGTACTTGTATCTAAATCTGGAGAGATGTACTATAAAAAAAAATAAAAATATATGGAGATGTTTCTACCTTCAAATATGATGCTAACACACCTATTAGTAGTAGCTCCCAATGTACAGACTCACAATGGGGACGAGACTATGATTACTAATATATCTATGTCTGTAACCTGGTTTTCAGTTATACCTTTATCTTTCCTGCTGTTGGGTATATCAGATGCTCTTTTTAATTGATTAGAAAAGGTTCAGCAACTGAATTTAAGCTCATAAATTTGATGGAAGCTTCGCAGAACTTGAAAAAATCTTTGAGATCGCTGTTCAAGGATCAGATGACGACAAGACTACAGCTGCTACTATCCTTTGTGGGGCTTCTTTAAATTGTGGTTGGAATGTTCAGGTATTCTACATTAGAGCATTTGTAATTGGATTATCTACATAAAACTGCAGAAATCCTAAATTTATCGAACCTGGATGCTTTATCTAGTTCAACGAAGCCAACATCATTATCTTCTCTTTTTGTAGCCGTGTTGAATGTAGTCATTGTAACTGTAATATATCTTGACATTGGCAGGAACACACTGTTTATTTCATAACAAGATTGTTGTCTCTTCCGGTCCCTGCTGACCATTCTGGTACTGACAGCCATCTGATAAGATATGCTCCAATGTTGAATGTCCTTCTTGTGGGTATAGCAACAGTTGACTGTGTTCAGATATTCTCTCTGCATGGCTTGGTATGTGAAGCTTATACTGGTCCAGATATCTCTGTCATAAAAATGTTCGGTAGTTTTCTTGGTTCAATCAGACATCTGAAAAGTTGTCTCACTAGAGGAAACTCTTAACTATAAATTGGTATATCATGCTGTTTCAGGTTCCACAACTTGCTGGTGCGCTGATGCCGATCTGTGAAGTATTTGGGTCATGTGTGCCAAATGTGTCATGGACTTCAGCGGCAGGAGAAGAGATTTCTGCCCATGCAGTTTTTTCAAATGCATTTGCACTTCTTCTGATGCTATGGAGATTTAATCATCCACCTCTAGAACATGGAGTAGGAGATGTACCGCCAGTAGGAACTCAACTTACTCCTGAGTACCTCTTACAAGTACGAAATTCCCAGTTAGTATCCACTGAAAATGTTTACTGGGACCAAAATAGAAGGAGGCTTGCTGCTGATGCAAATTCGTCGTTCTCTGAACCCATATTTGTGGATACATTTCCAAAACTAAAAGTATGGTACCGTCAGCATTTAGCGTGCATCGCTTCACCACTATCTGGCCTTGTTCATGGAACCCCCGTTCATCAGATTGTGAATGAGCTTCTTACCATGATGTTCAAGAAGATTACCAATAATGGAAACCAATCTATGACTTCCACAATTTCTGGTAGTAGTGCCTCATCTGAAATAGTTAAAGAAACATGTTCGAGGCCTATCTTAGCAGGTTGGGATATTCTTGAAGCTGTTCCTTTTGTGGTTGATGCTGCTTTAACAGCATGTGCACATGGAAGACTTTCCCCTCGTGAACTGTGTACAGGTTAGTCTCTGATATGAGTATTTGATTTGTGCTATTGATTTATTAGCTGCAAGTGCATTATGAGTATAACCATTTAAAGTTTTCTTATGGATTCTTGTCACACATGCAAGAAAGTAAATTATCCTGCTTGCATTCCAAATTCACTCCACTCAAATGGCTGAATTCTCACTTTGTCTTAACCCGACTGCTTTGCGGTCACCAATCTCTGATCCTTTTGCAACTAGTGTTTTATTATGAAATATGTGGTTAAATGACTTAAAGCATGCACTCTTCCTAATCTTCATTTATTTGAAATAGCAGTTTTAAATGATGATATAAATCTTCGCAGGGTCAAGTAAGACCTGCAGATTTTGCTACAGTTTCTGGAAATCTTGTAGACAGAATTTCAACTTCTTAATTACAAAAACTTTCTTCATTTTTTGACAGGGCTTAAAGATTTGGCTGATTTTCTTCCTGCATCCTTAGCATCCATTGTAAGTTACTTTTCGGCAGAAGTAAGTCGTGGTGTCTGGAAACCAGTTTTTATGAATGGAGTAGATTGGCCAAGTCCAGCTGCAAACCTATCAAATGTTGAAGAACAAATAAAGAAGATCCTAGCTGCCACTGGTGTAGATGTGCCAAGCCTTGTTGCAGGTAAGCCTCCTCAAACCACAAGATATAACAGAAAATACCTTTCCCAATATAGGACCACCAACACAGACTAGTTGTCTATAAAACATCGAGTTGGGTCTTGACACTAGATCACATTTTAACACTTTCTAAGGTCTTGATTACGTAGTAGGAAGTTTTTATATTATAAATAAACAGTTCAATCACTGTCAACACTTGTGCTGTGTTTGGGTTTGAATGGAACGGATTTGGAGATGGAAATAATAATTGTAAAGAAAAGTAGAGAGGAAATAGAAGGGTGCAGGGGTGAAAATGGAAAGTAAATAGTTTTTGTGTACTAATATCCAGCTGTGCATATGTAGTTGGTAAACTATGGTAATTTAATCTGCCTCCGGCGAATGTAATAAGTTCTCATTTTTCCGAGATTGGCTCTTTTAAGATTATGATTACAACTTATTTCTTGCAGGGGGAAGCTCACCAGCAACGCTTCCACTGCCCCTGGCTGCCTTTGTAAGCCTCACAATAACTTATAAACTAGACAAGGACTCACAGCGTTTCCTCAATCTGGCTGGTCCGGCCTTGGAGTCCCTTGCAGCCGGTTGCCCATGGCCATGCATGCCAATTGTGGCATCCTTGTGGACCCAAAAGGCAAAACGCTGGAGTGATTTTCTTATCTTCTCTGCTTCACGTACTGTCTTTCTCCACGACAATGGTGCAGTAATCCAGCTTCTTAAGAGTTGCTTTACTACTGCACTTGGACTGAAAAGCAGCCTAACTTCAAGTAGTGGGGGTGTTGGACCGTTCCTCGGGCATGGATTTGAATCCCAATCTCGTGGTGAGTTATCCCCAGTTGCCCCTGGGATCCTATACTTGCGCTCTTACAGGTCCTTCAGAGATATAATGTTCATGAGAGAAGAAATTATTTCTCTGTTAATGCAGTCTGTAAAAGATATAGTCTGCAATGGGTTCCGAAGAGAACGACTAGCGAAGCTGAAGAAAGCCAAGAATGGTATGAAATACGGGCAGGTTTCACTCGCTACTGTAATGACAAAGGTTAAATTAGCTGCATCACTAGCAGCTACTCTAGCATGGTTTGGGGGTCTTCAGTTGGTTCAGTCATTAATAAAAGAAACTCTACCATCATGGTTTATATCTGTTCATAGATCTCAGCATGAAGAAGATGCAGGAGGCGCAGTTGCTATGCTTGGCGGATATGCATTAGCACATTTTGCTTTGCTATGTGGAGCTCTCGCTTGGGGCGTGGATTCATCCTCGTCAACATCAAAGCGCCGGCCTAAAATTTTAGGCTATCACATGGAATTTCTAGCAAGTGCTCTTGATGGGAAAATATCACTCGGTTGTGATCCAGCCACTTGGCGTGCATACGTCTCGGGTTTCTTGAGTCTGATGGTTGGATGCACACCAAATTGGTTGTCGGAGGTGGATGTACAAGTGTTGAAAAGGATCAGCAAGGGGCTTATGCACTGGAATGAGGAACTTGCTCTTTCTTTGCTAGCGGCAGGTGGTATCGGTACAATGGGTGCAGCTGCCGAACTGATCAGTGAAAGTAGTCTATAGAATTCAAAATAATCTTTTTAACCAAAGATATCTTTGGTCCATCAAATCATTTTTATTGAAGTATTGTCATCAAGGAGTTCTCAGGTATCTTGCATATTGAGGCATATTAATCTCATGATAATACAATCAAAATTTACTGGTAAATATAGTCGGTGTACTTTTGATGTTGTGTTATGTGAACTTTCGTTTTGCTGATGAACCCTTCAACATGGAGTGGTCTCGTATACTTAGTTTGGAGCTGATGTATTGGTAGGCTGTAACGTAGGTGCTCAATGTTGCATTTGCTTAGACATGTACTGCAATGAAAGTAAACTCAGTTATATATCTTTGAAAAGTCTAGAGCATTGGGGCATGCAATTCAAATGGATTTCATTTGGTTCCAAAGGTTTCTACTGGCAGAAGGCATCTATTTCTCGTGACAGGAACGTGGGCTAACTTATTTATGATTGTATTTCTCATTGTTGCACCTCTGTATTGTATGTCAATTATCACTTATCAGTAATGATTTGAATAGACTCGAATAGTTCCTACCGGACTTGGAGAGCTGCAGATTGGAGTCTCCACAAGTGCCCAGTTTTTTCCCCTATGTTAATGTCCAGATATTTAGTTAAAGAACCACACTAGTGAATCAAACAACGTGGCTGCATCAATGAGTTTTCTAACATGTCTGACGAATCGGGGACAATCTTTTGCTTTACACTGAAAACCTGTAATTTCAGAAGGTCGATATGTTAACATGTATCTTGGAGTTTTGCATTTGCTACCTGAAAGTTAGCATTGGCACACTACCGTACATCCTTGACCTAGCTGCTGCTTATAAAAAAACTTGTTCTGGTCCCGGATTGCTAGTCAGTTTTTCATTCTAACATCTACAAAGAATGACAATTATTACAGTTACCAATATCTTCTCTTTCTTCTTCTTGTTCTTATTATTATCAGGGTCTATAATTGTCCGGATCATATTTATTTATTTCTCTAGAATACCACTATTTTAAATATTATAAGTTTAGCTCTGAAATCACTGTTTCTGTACGGTCTGCCCTAACCATGAATTGCATCTATCCAGCTTGTGCAATCGCATACAGGCCAAGGAAATTGATAGATCGAATTTCATTGAGCCGGCCTATAAAAATAGTAAATAAAAGTCTATTGACTCAGCGATGACGCTCAGGAGCTCTACCAAGGTTATTCTGCACAAATAATTATCCTTCATGAATGAGGGTTTAAAAGGGCATTATACAACTGTCACAGTAGACCATATATTCAGTGTCTATTACTACAGTTTTTTTTTTTTTTTTTTTTCCTTTTTTACCAACTACAGTTCATAGAATACTTTAGACTGAATAGCCTCCCTCAATGATCCGAGAAAAGCACTAATTTGTTACTGCACCCATATCACCAAAGGATCGCCTGTTTTTTCCCCCAACTACAGATCCCTACTTGCACATTTGGGATTTATTATGACTCACTAGCATTTGCCACATTCCTAACACTATGTATTCAGCTATTAACAAGTGAAAAACTGGTACAAGAATCATGTTACATTGCTCATCTGCATGAGCATGTTGCTCATGCAGAGGAATTACCAAAAAAATCTTACATTTTAACTAATCCAGACTGGCTCACTCCTACCACTGGTTATTTGACCCCTTCCTCACTCATTTGAGATTAGCATAAAGATCTTCTCTAGACCACTTTTATGTTTTTAAACTCTACTCCGGAAGCATAAAATAATCACCATCACATAGTACGAGTAAACATTGTCATGAAAAGTTCAAGCAGTGCCACTTTTCCCATTAAAAGCTAAATGTAAAACATGAACCAAAGTACAGATCTCTTGTGTATCTTTGCTCTGATTACTTATTCTGTTTGATTCTTTTTTGTATACCATATAATTTCAGAACAATTGTGAAAACAAAATCATGTCTTCAAACTTCTGAGAAGGTTCATTAAATGAACATTGTACCGAGCTGTGGCCTCACCTCCCTCAAACACCAAGCATACCATGGGGCAAGACGACAGATGAGATATGACGACCCATCATTGACAGTCAGCGATGATCGCCTCCATTGAACGTTATACTTCTACAAAAAAACACATGATCATAGTTAAACTCAACCCAAAAAATACATAAATCTTGGTGCTATAACAAGTAAAATGCTCAAAACCTCAAAGATAATATTAAATGACGACTCAATCACGACATCTTACCAAAACATGGATGTCTAGTAGTCTAGTACTATTTTACATAATTTAAGAAGTTGCATAGCGGGAGTGCCATCTTAAATGTATACAAGTCAGACCTAGCACCAAACTTCCCCATCCTTTTGACAAAGGGATCTGCAAACGATTGTTCTATTGAGATTACGTAAAGCAAAAATGCTATTGCACTAAATTACTTCAATGCAGTTACAGACTGAAAATAGTTAAACCAAGGCTAGTTACAGACTCACAGCTACGTTGTCTCAACATTTTTTACCACATGGATATGAAATACCCAATGACTAGTACAACCATTACAATTTCACCTCAAAAGTACGATACTGATTTCTCCCTACAGAAGAATAGGGCTTACCTCTAACGAAAAAATTAAAAAATATAACTATGCTTGTGAGATTACAGCTTTAAATGTAAATTATGTTCCTTTAATTTGATCACAGTTGATAATTTTGTACAATATCGAATCGCGACGCTAGCTTCACGATCAAAGAACCAAGTCCACCCGCACATGTATGTAATTACATGTATGCTCTTTTATATCCACATGAAAAAGAGACTGAAAAAAGAGAAACAGGTTTATCTACTCGCACAAAGGTACATGACACTAGCTGAACTATGCAGCTCAAAGGTGTGAGCACAGAATAAGAAAAAATATCAGAACGATATAAAAAGGATTTTAACCATATAGGTCGGACCAAATTGAAGAAGAGAGGAAAAAGTATATTTTCAAGGTTGACCTGCACAGTCCAGATAAAATTATCTAATGACCGGCGTTTGCCAAGATGAAGAAAGATGCAGTATGAAATATACAGCCACTGTGAAATTTGACATATAAGTTCACGGCTATAGCTAAACTGCATTACACAAGTGAGGTAAAGGATGAAGACAGGAAAAGGGAGGCAGCATGAATAGTTACAAAATTAAAAGCAAAATTCAATATGAGAAAAGTAGAATAGAGAAAAGAGGGGAAAACAAAAGAAAGATGTTAAAACTAAGTAGTGCAGTACTACAATTGGAATCATAAAGACTACAATAACGACTAGAAAACAAAAATTAGGTCACACAAAGGTTCTATTTGATGACCACCATAGTTCAATATATATAGAGATCTACCATAGGCGCAGGTTTAAGGTCTGCATGAAGTTACCCTTATAATTAATTTGATAGGCAGCCAATTGAAAAGGGAAAATAACACTACACTACTTACATATTGTTGTAATCAATCAGCAAGATTGAGATCAGAGTTATATTACTGTTTCCAAGGTGTCACCTTCATCCCAAGTACAAAGTTACTAAGAAGTTGTTCATCAACACATGCTACTAGTTAATTGGTGTCGCTGCCATAACAACTATGCACCTATTTATGCTTCATATAGACATTTAGTTGTTTTAGAGATTATCAACTGAAACAATAGTGTAATTATCAAAAGTTTATTTTTCCTTCAGCTTCCATTTTAAAGCAAGTTGGTAGAATTCTCTGAGCTGTTGTTTATATATTTGCTGCAATATGTAATTTTGTACATATTTTGAAGACAAAGTGCATAATATGCGACCAAGTAAGTGTCCATGTGTATTATGATCAGTCTTAAATTTGTTTAGCTGAATCAATAATCAGATAAGATAGTTAGATTTTTTTAGCTGAATTAATAATCAGATAAAATTCTTTAAGAATTGTGCCTCCACGTAATTTGGGTTGGACTCGTGATTGATGAACAGAGTTCTAGTAATTAGTAGCCTCATGGGTAGCTGAAAGAATATCATAAATGTTACTGGTTTTTTTGGACTTGGACATTATCCCATTACAAACACTTCACTCCAGAGTTACAATTACATACAATCTTAAATATCCATATATCATTTATCTTTCAATTTAATTGAAAATGTTTAGGTGGTAACATGTGTTATGCATCCAGCAAGGCAGGATACTGTTAAGTTTTACTATTACGTTTTAAGATTTCTATGGAAACATGAAGGTTTTAATATAAATAAACATGTAAATAAACATACAGACCCCATGTGAATAATACCCCATGGGCTAAGGTACTGTCTCGAACATATCACAGACAATCTTATATTTTATGCACTAAGCCGGGGGTCTTCATGGAAACAGCCTCCCTACTCTCAGGTAGGGGCATGGTTGCGTACATCTTACCCTCCCCAGACCCCGCTCTAAGCGGGATATACTGGGTACGTTTGGTTTGGTTTTATGTAAATAAACATACAGAATTACAAGCAAGCATAAATATGTATTCAACTACAAGTTTGATCATGGAATTATGCTATACTATGTGCAAACCCAGAATTTAAACTATTATGTCTACAACTGTTAAAAACCCAAACACAAAATTAACATGATCAAATCCTAGTTGACAACTGGTGAATTTGATATCATAAATGTGTATCAATCTACAACTAAATCAACATTTGATAGTCACTACAGACACCTCTACCCTCCGTAATTTACTAGTATAGTGGAATTCTAGTATCCAATCAGAAACCATAAGAAACTATAGGAAGGGACTAATCTCTTATAGCAACATCTCTATAAAGACAATACAAACAAACATGAATGATTTCACTGATCTAAGTATGAATCCAATTGTATACAAAAATATCTCAATAACTACCTAATATTAATCTAAACCATTTTTGTCATGCCGCACGACTAGTCGCAACTAGTAATCGACTAGTCAATTTGAGAGGGTCAACTTGCAAATTCTCGACTGGTCGTTCAACTTGGGCTACTAGTCGGTCGATTGGTGCAAAATTTAAAATGAAAAAAAAAAAAAAAAGAAGAAGATTATTCTAAATTCCTACTCAACCGCAAAAACATGCAACATGCCAATATTAGTTTTTCTTATTCTCGTATTTATTCTCCGTTATATTGAAGTTGATGTGTGTGCGTGTCTATGCATGAATAAATTTATTAAAACTGCTATGCATGTGTATATATGCAGTTGCGGAACGAGTAAAGGGTCGGCACCTCCCTTGGCCTGCCCGGAGCTTTTAGATAACAACGATGTACAGATGCCGGCACAAGGTCTGTGTAGATTATAGACTTTAATTATAGACTAATTAGTTGGAAGCAGGAAGCTAACAAGCCAACCGACTTTGTAAACTGAAAACTGGTGTAATCACATCTAAATAATCATATTGAATGTATCTGTATATATCATAAAATTACCTTATTTTATTTAAAGTTTTAGTTTGAGTCTTAATGGCAATTATTTCAAAACAATTTAAGATTTTATATAGCACAGTAAAAATTATTCATATTTATAAGCAGATTTTATCTGTCAATTACAAACTATAGTAAAATTTAAATTATATGAAAAATAATTTAAATATTAACAGATCATATTTACAGATATATGGTTAACATTTCTCCAATTTTTTGTAAAATATACATTACAGTTATTGTTTTTAAAAATTTGGGCTACATATGACTTTGATTACAACTAATGTAAAGAAGAAAGTACAAAAAATAATAGAACCGATAACATAATCCCTTTTAATATCATAATGAAAACGTCTAATAAAGTTAGAAAAGCATGGGTGTTGAATATGAGAGTTACTACACTACGCTTGTCTACATGAACAATTTGGCCCACCATGGATCAATTGTTGCGTCCGCCATTGTATATGTGTATGTATAGTCTGTGTATACATGTAGAGTCTGTGTATATACACGAGTGAAAATGTGTATGGGAAGGAAATAAAGAGATATTCTTGATTATTATTTCTATTTTGTAACTAATATACATATGAAAACGTTGGATTTTGTTGTAAGAAATCACATATATAAGATTCAATAGAACCGATAACATAACCCCTTCAAATATCATAATGAAAACGTCTAGTAAGGTAAGAAGAGCATGGGTGTTGAATATGAGAGTTACTAGTAGTTACTACACTACACTTGTGTACATGAACAATTTGGCCCACTGTGGATCAATATGTTGGGTCCGCCATTGTGTAAATGTATGTATAGTCTATGTATATATGTAAAGTCGGTGTATATACACGAGTGAAAATATGTCTGGGAAGGAAATAAAGAGATATCTTAATTATCATATCTATTTTATAACTAATATATATATGAAAACGTTGGACTTTTGTTGTAAGAAATACATATATAAGATTCGATAACATAACCCCTTTAAATATCACAATGAAAACGTCTAGTAAGGTAAGGAGAGCATGGATGTTTAATATCATAGTTACTACACTTGTGTACATGAACAATTTGGCCCACCATGAATCAATTTGTTGGGCCCGCCATTATATATATGTATGTATATATGTAGAGTCGGTGTATATACACGAGTGAACATGTGTCCGGGAAGGAAATAAAGAGATATTCTTAATTATCATATCCATTTTGTAACTTATATATATATGAAAACGTTGGACTTTTGTTGTAAGAAATCAAGTATATAAGATTTATATAA
Organism: Anethum foeniculum; assembly: GCA_003724115.2. Lineage (NCBI taxonomy): Eukaryota > Viridiplantae > Streptophyta > Magnoliopsida > Apiales > Apiaceae > Anethum > Anethum foeniculum. The sequence goes on from PHNY01154280.1 coordinate 22,815, forward strand.
TTATGTAATATTTAATATATTATTATTTAAGTTATCAACTAGTCGATGAGCTAAACCTCCATCTACTGAACTATGACATGACCAACCATGAATTAAACCCTTAATAAGCTCTTACGTATTATAACAAAGAAATTAAGGAAAAAAAAATAGTAAATGGACAGATTTGGGTGATCCTAGTGCAGAAGGGCGCTACACAAAAAAAAAAAAAAAAAAAAAAATCTAACAGCAGAAGTTATATATACTTGAATCACAAGAGAGATCTCAATCTAGTGGATATCCATCTTCCCTTCCGTAAGGTTCAAGGCATGTGTGCGACTATTCAACTTTCTGTTATTAACTAATAGTCTAATACCAACTAATACGATATATGATTTTAAACCCAAAGTTCAATTCAACAAGGCCATTAAATCAAACAATTAACCCTAAAACTAATCCTGATCGTAAGAAAACTACTCCTAATCAGTATAAACTTCGTAATTCCAATCCACTACCATGATAAACAAAAAAACCCCACTTTAACGTAATCACAATTAACTCCATTCTAAACTCATTACATGACATAACAAACAAAGTTTAACTCTTTAACAACAATTAGCACTACCATTTATCAGCATAAACTTCGTAATACCAATCTACTACCATGATAAACAAAAATGCAATTAGTACTCCACTACCACAACCTAGAATTCAATTAACATAATTAGGTGATCACAATAACAATTGCAATTAACTCCATTCATAACTCATTCCACGACATAACATAAAAAGATTAAATTTTTAACAACCAAACCATCAAAAGCACAAATCTTTATTCACAAAACAATCAAACAACACAATCCAATTCAAAATCAAGAAACTCACTTTTTATTATGTTTCCGACCACGTTTCACACTCCACCCTTCAAGCTTAGCCACAGGACACCCACACTTATCTCGAAAAATCAAAACAGCCCGTCCGTTAGGCGGAGCCATCTTCCTCAACTCCCCTCTCAAACACTCATAATCAGGATTCCCTTCTTTCCCACCTTTCCAAGGCAACAAATCAACTTCTCTCACACTCTTCCCCTCCAATCTCAACAACTCTTCATTCTGAAGCTGCAAATCAAACTCCAAAGCCCTTTTCAACCCTTTACACCCCACTCTCTTGCATTTTCTTGACCCAAAACAAAGATGAAAAACAAATATAGTGGATACAAAGAAAAGAGAGAAAGAAAGATAGTAAATTGATAAAGAAAAGTCAAGGGCATAAAGGGAAGGGAGAATTATAGGGATTAATAAAGAAACAGAGTGAAAAATGTAAGATAAGTAAGATGAGATCAAGAAAGTGCCTGAGAAAAGAGCTAAGATTAGGATGATGACGTCACTGATGTTTGAAGGAGAGTGTTGACAAGGATTAGGGTTAGGGTTAGGGTTAGGGTTAGGGTTTGAAGAAGGGTGTCTAGGCATGGTGGTGGTGGTGGTGGTGGTGGTGGAGAGGTGGTGGTGGTGGTGATGGGGCATGATAGATAGATATATATACATACAACCCAAAGTGAATTGGGTTGGTTTGATGTTGATTAAGGTGGCTTGTTGATGGGCTTGGTTATAAGAGGCAATAACGCGCATTTTAGTTGACTTGCGATCATATGCCGTACGTTAGCTTGTGTTTGTAAATTCTTTTTTCTTTTTTTTTAAAATTTTTTTTTATTGAATATTTAATTTAGGAAAATGTTAAAATTTTCAAATTTTTTATTCCAAATTTCTTTTTAAGATATTGATATGTTAACTAATAATTTTTATAACAATAATATAATATGAAACTTCGTATATACGTATATGCGTCCTAAATCAAAACCCGCAAATTATTATATCGAATTATTTGATAAAAATTAAAGGAATACATCTGACTATCTAACATTATTCTTTAATTTTGATGGTGTTTTGGTTGGATTAATGTATTTTAAAAGGAGGAGATATCATTGTATAATTTTTAGTTATTTTGGATAGATGAGATTTTTCTAGATAATATATCTTCCTAACATTTCGTTATTAAAACGTGTATTCATTATATCTTTTGGCCAAATAAACATGATTGAGATCTTTTTTTAAGTAATATATCTTGGTGAGGTTTTCTGATTATGTAATCTTTGGCAACACTTTTTTAATTATCAACCAAGTAGTAATGTATATTGCTGGTATTTTTCAGTAATTTAATTTGCGCGTATTTTAAAATTGTATATTCTAATTAAGACGGGATTTATATTAAAAATGTCGAATTGAAGAAATAATTAAAGTATTTTGTAATAGCGTCAGACCGTTGAATTTGAAAATTTAAAATTATGTACAAACCGCTAAACACGATATGAGAGGGTAGTTCAAAATTGTTACGTAATCAAAAGTCGTTGAATCATATTACATTACATTACGTTTACGTTGAATCATTTATTAAGTTGCCGCGTCAAAATTAATTTCGCAACCTATTTAAAAGAATTTAAAATTTGAATTTGATACAAATATGGTCTGAAATAAAATCGTATATTTCAAATACAAATACAAACACAATATTAAAAAAAATAAAACACACTAATATATAGAAATCTTTTTCGTATGCGAAAATATACAACATACGAATATATGAAAAATACACTAAAGCATATTAAATGTAAAACGTAAAATATTTGTTATTTTTAAATCATAATCATTAATTAATCTTTATATTAGTTAAGAATATGTAATAAAAAACTGCCATTTTATTAAATTATTTAAATTTTGTATAATCTTGCTGTGTGCCAGAAAAATAAATACAAAAATGACACTAACCCCTAATAATTTAATATACCTAAAATGTGTACTAATTTAATGTGTGTAATAATTTAAATATATTAAGATAATACGTAAGAACCCGTTTGTATTGAGAGTAATAAATAGTTTTCATCATGCATAGTCTATATTTTCAACTTGAATCGCAATTTTTTTAAAAAAATCAACAACAAATTGTTATGTATATTTCACAAAGAGGCAAAGCAGTATTCATATATTCATCATCTCACGACCCCTGGGACATGGTCGGTTCTTTTCTTTTCTTTCTTTTAGTTTGACACAATAGGTAGGGTACAAGAAAATAAGAAAATTGAGTGATAGCGAAATGAAACAAAAAGTTTAATGTGAATTTTTATTATTTTCTAGCTAAAGCTAGTTTGTACTTGGTTTAGTAGATCAAAGTCATAAAACCGGACCAGTGTCTTTGAGTTGAAAATAAGTATGTGCGAAACTGACTTTAAGCTCGCAAGTCATAACTGGTTTTGTAGTAGTGAATTGTTGTTACGTTTGCTGGACTTATGGGCTAAAGTAAATCTAGATATCTACCAAGTCTTCTATTTTAAGTTCTTTGTAATCCTTTGAGTCGACTAGTCTATAACATGATGTAAGGGATTATGGGCCCGTTTTGATAAATGAAAATAAGTTACTTATTTTCAGAAAAAATACATATATATGTATTTTTTTTGAAAATAAGTAACTTATTTTTCATTTTGAAAATAAGATTTGATTTTTAATTCTTATAATAAATATTTATATTTGTAAAAATAATATTAAAAATATAAATTTTTTTAAAAAAATAAGTTACTTATAACTTATAAGTAAAAAAATAATTGTATCAAACGGGACCTATTATATAGTCGATTATTGACCACACGCTTATAGTCAAAGGAAAATGTGTAAGGCAACGTTATATTATAAAATATTAGAAAGTTCCAATCTTGTGTAAAGCATGAGTTTGCTTCATTTTCCAAAAAATTTGGTCAACATATTATTATTTTTCTCCTCTTTAATTTGTATTTTATTTGTTTTCTTTCTAATTGTTTAAATAAAATTTAAATATCATGAGTAAAAAATATTAGTATGTTATCAGTTATAGTAACTAATTACTTCTAAATTCAATCTTAGTTTTGTAGTATCACTCTGACAAGTACCAAATTGATTATCTTACACCGATCATACACAAGATATAATTTATTTATTATTTTTTGTAAATTTTGGCAAGAGTGAGAAATGAAAAAGAAGTCATTGCTAATTTTCTATGCTCCACCCAAAAAAGTAAACTAGAAGAAAAAGCATACAAGCACTAGCAGAGAGTGGTTTGATGAAGCGGATATTGTATCGACAGTCGGGAGTTTGTCCCGCTGTTTTTGGTTTGATTCAGTAATATAATCCAATGCATTTCGTCAAAAAAAAAAATCCAATGTGAAGCCTGTGCCTTTCTAATTTGTATGATCGTTTATTCATTTGCAGTGAAGTTTCGAAATCCGGGGGAGCTGGTTAACTGTACAAGTACTATAAAGAAGCGTGTGATACCAAATGGATTAAATTTAATTTAAACAAAACTGTTTGGTAATGTTTGGTATATAAGTATTCAACTATGTTCTTGAGACGTTGTATTAACAAATTAATTATTAAAAATTAATGTTAGAGATTTTATCTGGCTAAATCTAATTGAATAAAAAAAAACTAATTATTTGATAAAAAAACTGACTTCCAAGCCCAATATATTTTGGAACTTACGTGCCATCCATCGATAACAAATTGGTTTACGGAGTCATTTGATAGCTTATAAGTTTTACAGCGTTTCCAAACGTTTAAATGTCATTTGATAGCTTACATCTTTTTGTTAGGGTTTCAGTTTTATTGAGATTTATCGATACTAAATAAAAAATATTTACTGACTTGTTTATTTACTTGCCAAATAAGCACTGCCATGTCATTTGGTACCTTAATTTGGGAACTAATTTGGTACCATAGCATTACTCGTCAGTAAATATTTTTTATTTAGTATCGATAAATCTCAATAAAACTGAAACCCTAACAAAAAGAGGTAAAAACTATCCAGTTGTTACCACTTTCTATCATCATCTTCCCGGACTCCTTCGC
>PHNY01154280.1:29811-47108 GCA_003724115.2 Anethum foeniculum
TGATATCATGTGAAGAAAAGACAGAGCTTAATGACGTTGTGAACATTTCAACCCAGAATTTTAAAATAGTTAGTCCTCTAGTTGTTAGAGGTAAAGGACGTCCACCGATAAAAAGAAAACAATCTGTGGTTGAGAAAGTTGTTAAAAAGAGAGGAAGGAAAAAGAAGATAGACCAAAAGAAGTCAAGTATGGAAGAATCTGCTGGTTGTGTTGAAGCGTCTCAAGCTAAATCAAATATTGATAACCCGGTATGATTTTATTCGTTTTGGAATTTCTGCTTTATCACATTATATAATATTAGTTCATAATATATTTATTTGCAGGATTCAGCAATTGATAAAACTAGAAATGTTCCTGGTAACTTTGATATGCAGAGAGCAGGTCCTTCACTACAGAATCAAAGGTCTATTGCCGTATTGCCAAATGTTCCTGCTGATGAACAGACGATTGTAAGCCTATTATCACAATTTATTTTGTATGTACAGGTCATTTCATTCAACTATATAAGAGATTCTTGTTTGATTCTAGATTAGTTTACGAGGAATCAAGATTATCTACAAATAAATATTCAGAGTTATTTATAATTAGAGATTCTAATTTTAGTTCAGTTTTTTTCATGTTTTTAAATCTTTGGTTCTACAGCAAACATATCCGTATAGTTCTGCACCTTCGATGGATGGGTACAATCAGCCACTACCTGCTGCAGCTGTACCTGCACCGGGTTATCCTCAGCAGGACGTCCAACCTGTTTCTGGATACGACCAACCTAGGGTGCAGCAGGCTTCTGGATATGCCCAGGCTGGAACAACCGGAGCTTATGTTCAATATCCATCATCACAGCCAGGTTATACTGAACAAGCTGCCCCAAACACAGCAGCTGCTTATAGGCTGTATCGAAGGGTTGAAGATCCAGCTTATAGCGGTGCTCCTTTTGCATCTTACGGTGAACAGCCTGTTGTGCAGCCCACTTATTCTCAACCAGCTCCCGTGCAGCCAGTTTATGATCAATTAGTCCCCCAGTCAGGTGGTTATGCAACTGCTCCAGCTGCTTATCGCTGAGAACAAGCAGGCATTCCATATAATTATTCAAGGCATATGTATGGTGCTCACTGTTGAGAATTTTGATATGTTCCAATTTTAATACATAAAAGGACTGCATTTCTTTACTTTTGTTATTCAAATGTAATTGACATTTGACATTTTCACTCTGAAGTATTGCAAGATAGTTATAGTTTATTTTATTAGTCTGTGTGCACTATGTGAATTTGGCAGCAACATTTATATGTGAATTTTCTTGAGAAGTTTAATAAGGTGTGGTTGATTAATTTTAAACATTGCTTACTTCTTTTTTTAGCTAACCTTTTTCCATAACCTACTTAGTTACTTGATGGAGTTGGTTTTGACCCTGCTATCGAGCACCATAGCAAAATGAATGCTTGCAGGAGAGGACTTTGCAGGTGTTATGTTTTGAGGGCTTCTAAAGTTCCTAGCACCTTAATTTTATTTTACTTTCAGTTCTCTAGTATACATTCAGAAATCTGTGTTTAGTGTTAGATTGAATGGAGCTTGTCCCAACTTATTAATCATAATTCTCTGAGAACTTGTTTCAGCCGAAAACATGGTTCATGCTTCAAATTTTTTTTAATATGATTTTATGGATGGACTAATATCTTGAATTTATTTTTGGTGCAAATCTGAAAATGGAGAAAAAAGATGGTACAGGCTAGTATTCTGACATTCAGTGCAAATCTAGAATTGGATGAATAAGTAAAAGTAAAACTCAAAATTTCAAAAAACTAAAATATTGAAAAGTTTAGTGGTTTAGAAAAGTTGAAGTGATTATACAAAATGCCATTTATATGGCCAACCTGCTCCTGCTAGACTTTTACATTTATATTTTGTTACCAGGTGAGAGAGTTGCCAATTGTGAGCAAATGTCCAAATGACAAGTTACATAGAATAGTATTCTATTTTACTTAGTAACCTTTGTGCACTAATTAGTTCTTCTGGTTATAAATATAGTCTGAGAACCCAGACCTTTTCTGCAAGTTGAAAAGGTTCAAACAAATATACATTGAGTAATAGTAATTTTGTCGAACACGTGTAGGCCATACAAGAAAAACTTTAACAATCAAGTCGTACAAAAAAAACTTTAACAATCAAGTCTTTTGCTTCTCTACAAAGTTCTATCATTTCTCTTTTATCAAACAAGTCCCAGGAATAACTATGAAGTTTGATAAATGCACACATATCTACATACGTATATAAACATTGTGCTCATCCAAAAAGAACATTTGTTTTTCTTCTTATTTTTCAAATTTTGTTACTCGACTACTCAGATTATGTGGATGTCTGTATCTAAATAAAGTGAAGAAAAAATGAGAATGTGAAGGAGGAGTCAGGAGGAAAACTGGGAAAACCGTGGAGGATCTATTTTCTAACTGAATAAATAAAAATAATTTATAATTATTGACTTGTCCGCCACATAAGCACTGCCATGTCATTTGGTACCTTAATTTGGAACTAATTTGGTACCCATAGCATTACTCTAAAAAAAATCAAACAGGAAATAACTTTTTTATATTTATTATCATCTGTACACATTTGGAAAATCCCAGTGGTTCCTTTTCTTACTAAAAAATTATTAAAAAGTAAAAAGAAAAAAGAAAAAGAAAATTCGAGGATGTAATTTGTCGATACTTTTTAAAATGGACCTGTAAACTCTTGCAGTTGGGTGCCAGGAGCAACAACTTCAATGAGGAAGTAACACCTCAACTGCAGGAGAACGTAGAGTGGAGACATTATAAAAATTAAATTCTATGGAAACAACAGTATCTCATGTCCGAACTCCAAAGCTATATTCCTTTGTTTACAGAAACTATAAACCTCTTTTCCCTTGGAGAAATGGTAACTCCTGGCCAAAAATCGGATGCAATGCTCATTGTTTTTTACCAAGCAATGGCTCGGCAAGACTTCCCTGTACCCCCTGGGAGTTTGGATCATCTTCGTTTGATTTCAGTGTCAATCTCTTCTTACTTTGGCCACCCTGAAGAAGCACAAAATTCAGATTTAAGAAAAATATAGGCACCAAAATCAATTAGGTTCAGTTGACAAGAATTATTGTGAAGAATCCTTGCAAGTGCACGTGAATGGACAAAAATGGGAATACCCATTTGATTTCCATATTCTGGCCTTCATTATAGATGAAAAATATCCAATGACCACATACCTATCTTACGGCACATTATTATTTAGAGCGATAAAGGAGAATGATGCGAGGAACTTATAAGAGAAAATGAGAGAGTCATTTATCCTGGTTGGTAAATATTTATACTCTGTTATAAATATTTATGCGAGGAACTTTTATTAATTCAAGGAGAGCAGGAAAAAAATTACAAAAGCTATAACAGATAGAATTCAATTGCCTTCTGCTACATCTTCTGTCACTTCAGTTATTTCATGTTCTTGATATTGTATTCATGAAAGCGAGATGTAGTATTCTGCAACAGACCCTTATCAGTTATCCGTACTACATTTGCATATTAAACATATTATTTTAGGGTCTGGGTCCATATAAGCAGTTTTTTATCGCAGAAAAGGTTAAGACAGGATTTTTTATGTGAATACAGAGGGCCATGTCGTCTATCAGGACTTTAGACAGCCATTTTAGGCTTTACCTATCAGCGGTTATTTATTGCTGATAGTTGGTTCTTGATTGACAACAAACACTTGCCAGGGCCCAGCCGTCACTTTTTTATTGAACAAATGTACTAGTAGTCCACTTAATTTTCAAAAGTTCACAATGTAGGCTAACATGCACAAGTAGGCATACAAAAATTAACAAACAAACAACATGTAACATACATTTATAATCAAGCACTGGTTATATGTTACCACACAATATCTCTGCTCTGAGTAAATATATTGATGTCTCGTATCATGTTTGATATTAATGAATTTAAAGCATTATTGTCCTTTTTAATGCATACAAATCTGAAATTCTTTTTGCAGAACAGGATAAAGTCCAGATGTAGACAACTTTATTTTGAAACTAAGTTAAATATATTTAGAGTTGTATTTTAACTTTTTAGAGTAATCTTCACTTACAGCTCCTTTTAGGGCAGTTAACTTCCGAATCGAAGGGATACGTGCCATTGAAGAAGCAGCAGCAGCAGCAGCAACACGAATCCTACAGAAGGCCGATATTGCTTTAAAGTTGAAACTTTCTGATTCTATAACAATGGCAAACATCTTATTCATCAGGCCAAGTAACTTGCAATTTTGAAGTGAGCAACTTACCTTTTATGTACATCAATGTATACATCTGTCTCGTCCACAATCTCCTCCTGCATTTTGAAAAATTTATATAAGAATTAACATTTACAGCTGGTACTATACCAAGCAAGAAAAGGAACAAAGTTTAAAGTATAGCCAGTGTAAAACACCTGCAGAAGTTCTTCAAATACATCTTCTAGAGTGATGATTCCGATAACTTCTCTATCTTCAGTATCCTCTGACAAAATAGAGTTTCCAGCAGTCTGCATGTTACTATTTGTTTGTTTTGCAGCATTCTCAATATTAACGACAACGCTTTCCAACTTTTTGTCCTGTTTGGATTGCAGAGAACTTGATTGAGAAATCACTTCAGTATCTGTTTCATCCATATTTTTCCCTTCACTAAGTGATGAAGTTCTCGTGCAATTTTTAGATTTTACAACGGCTGCCATATGACTGCTACCCTTTTGAAATTCATTCAGTATGTCATAGAGAGGCATATTTGCAGGAACCCTGGGTACACGATCAAAATGTTAAAAGTATTGCATCATGCGTAAAGAAAGACAAGCAGAAGCATTACAAGATCAAGTGATCTCACCGTGGTATTCTTCGGATAGAGATAGCACTAACTGGGGTCTCAGTTTCAGCCCTTACTGTAAGAAGGCTTTTCACCTAACACATTTGACATGAAAAGATACTACAGTATTATCAATTGATGAAAATGAAGAGCTGTGCCCAAGCACACTTTGTAAAGTGTTACGCTCTTGAATTGATGTCTTCTGTAAATTTGAGAAAGGAAGATTCACTGCTTGCCCCCGTATCTGTTTCTGGTCTAATTCTTTACCCCAAATTACTTATCGCAACTCTAAAAATCACTGATTCAGACTCCCAAATACACATTTACAGTTTTTTTCATCTACACAAGCATGGTCAAATTATAATGTATACACACGCGCACACACACACACACATATATGGCACATGCATATAGATGAAGAATGGGGAATCTAGTCCTACTATGGAGGACTGAGAATAATAATAATCTGGTTAATTATGTGTTGGGTCCAATAGGCCTAGCCTACCTCAACCTCTAAACCTTGCTCCTAGGTTGAGGACTTCCCTCATTCGACAACCAATGTGGGATAACTCAACGATATCGCTTTCACAAATCCGCTCTATGCACATTCGCTACTTAGCCCATCACATAGGGTGAGGACTTCCCTCATAGCTATTAATGAGCACCATGATGCTCCTTCCACAACCATAATGGGATAACCCGACAATATGGGGGTAGCTCATAAGGTAAGGGACTAAAGAAGTATATATAAAGAGGAGGGAGAGGGAGGGAGGGAGGAGTCCAGAAATTTTGCACTACTGTGTAATTGTTTTTGGACTTTCAGTTCTCTCTCACCAATGACAACCAAAGCAGAGTCTTTTTGTTAAACATATGATCACAAATGCAATATGCTGACATATGAAGTTCGGTGCACAAATGGAGCACAGTTTCCTTGCCTTTCTTATAGGCAAGCCACAGATACTTTATTTAGGAAGATAAACATACCAGTAAAAGTCCAATAATGTTGCTTGGATTTCCATAATATACAGGCACGCGGCTGTGACCCTTGGCAAGAATTTTTCCCATGGCCTCCCTGTTAAAGTTAGTCGACAATAGGATGTAAAATGAAGATAGTCTGCTGCAGAATCTCTTTCACTAATAATCCATCACTTGTCAAGATAAAAGAGCACATAAACCATTACAATTGGGAACCTTGCAGCTATATTAATCATCACAAATAAAGGAAAAACTTGGGAAGCGAATTCGAGATCTAAGAGCGGTATATTGATTCACCTAGACTGAAAATGCACATAAAGAACAAATGTATTATTTCAACCACTAAGCACCTGTAGGTACTCTCTTATATCATAAGAACAATTTCAATTATATACTGTAGCATATAGCGAGCACTGCTTTACTTTCTGCATAATTATTTTGCAGGATGAAGAACACACCAAGAATCCAAACACAGATTTTCATAGTAAAGAATTTTACATTGTGGAAGGAAACATGGGATACTACAAACAGAGTATCAATGGAAAGCAATTGAAGGTTAATTTAAACAGCTGAGCAGGTAAAACCATGATGTTGTCTTTTTGTCTTATAAAAAACTAGATGAGATTGAACTTCTACATTCACTGAAGATGGTATTGGTAACTTAGAACACACATGTTTATATACACACTGACATACATACACACAGCTCAAAGCCAACTGTATATTCAATCAGTCAGTTTTATTAAAAATTTAAAAAACGTTGCAATTGGTTGCAAACTTTAATTCCGCAAATGTTTAGAAGATAGAAGAACTGCAAATAAGTTTAGAAATCTTTTGGTAATTTTTTTTTTTTTACTTTTTTGGTTGGGGGGGTGGAGGGTACATAATGATGAACTGATACTGATGTCATATAGCTAACTTGTTTAATTAACATAATCGTTCGTTTATGCTCTAGAGTCCTACATTAATCTGAAGTAACTCTCCATGGGTACAGGTATCTAAGAACCTAAAAAAGTGCCAAAAGACAAGATTTAATCATGATGCATTCTAGGAAATATGTAAGGCTTATTATGAAACTTCAGTAAACCTTTTTAATCACAACTAAAGCTCATAAATATGAGTTAGTACTTCCGGGTCCATGCTATTATAACTAAAATGAATAGAAAACGAGAAATCGAAGTAAATTATTGTCATACAGTGCACTCACCACCACATGGACTTAAAGACGTACAACAGGCGTGGAAAAGAAATGAAGACAGTCAAGGGGTAAAACAGTCAAAGGGGAAACAACACATGGAGTAAAAATGAAATGAGAAGATAATAAAATAAATGGGAACAGTAGTGGGAAAGGGGGTCCACAGGAGGAGGATAAGAGGAGAATTGGGCATCTAATCAGGGCATCGAATTGGAGAAGACTTGTTTTCTTATTTTGGGAGAGAAGCTGGGTCTCTCGAATTACCCAAGCCATATCTTGTAATATTTGAGTGTCCTTACATTACGAATAGTCATTCATCGTTAATTAAACTTATTTTGTGTTTCATATCGTTTGTACTGAGAATATTGAAGTGTTTGAGCTTGCAAAACTAGAGTTTCGTGTTCAATATCATTATTGAGCATTGCAATTGGTATCAGAGCACGAATCGATCCATGACGAAACCGACAACAGTTCCTACAGTTAATCAAAGGGTGGAGGAATTAGAGGAGGCGGTGGGTACTATCGAGAATAGGGTTTCTGCGATGATGTCCCAAGCGGTTGAAAAGGCAATCGACGCTATGAAGCACTCCTTGGTGGAATTATTGATACAAGGTCAGGCCGAGACTGCGAAGAAGAACAGTGGAGAAATGGAGTCATTAATTTCACGGTTGGAGGGGCGTATTTCTCGAGCACGAGAACATCAGGAAGCAATGATTTATACGATGAAAAATGATCTGGAACAGTTCCAATCTGAGATCCGTTCTACGTTGAAAGCGTTCAATTCTTTAGCTAATCCCACATAGGAGAAGGTTGAGTTGAGTGTAAACAATGGGGAGTCATCGATTCGTGGTGCAATCCGAACTCCAACTTTGGAAGTTCCGATTGGAGGACTGTTTGGTAGCCCAGGTAGCCCAGGAGGAGTTAGAAATTTTCAGAGTGGAGGTGGGGCCAGTGGAATGATGGGAGGTAGGTGGCGTTTTCGGAAATTGGATATGCCGTTGTTTGATGCTACAGACCCTGATGGGTGGGTTTTGAGGGTTGAAAGATATTTTAACTTCTACCGATTAACCGAAGAAGAGAGGCTAGAGGCAGTGGTGGTGGCCTCGAAAGGAGATGCCTTAAAATGGTATCAATGGGAGAATAAAAGGCACCCAATTCGGAGGTGGGTTGATTTAAAAGAGTTTCTTCTGCGACAGTTTCGCTCCGCCAGTGGGAGCTCTCTTTACGAACAATGGCTATCGACAATACAAACTACTACAGTCGCAGATTATCAAAGGAGGTTCATAGAAACGGCTACCCCTCTCGACAGGTTAAGTCAGGAGATTCTGTTGGGACAATTTCTGAATGGTCTCAAGGATGATATCAAAGCGGAAGTGCGGATTTTAAACCCAATCAGCTTAGAACAGGCTATGGAGTTTGCAGTAAGGGTGGAGGAAAAGAACCGGACAGTGGGATTGAAGAAGGCTAGTTGGAGTATGTTTCGAGCTGGTTCCTATACATATTCATCATAAGGACCAGCCCAATCCACGGTATCATCATATGGGTCGCAGATTAGCCCAATGTTAGTACGGAGTTGGTCTACAGGCGGAGGGCAGGGGCTAGCAAATGCAACCAAGGATCCATATGGGTGGTAAAGTAAAGGTACAAGAGAATTGCGAAGGCTGTCGGAAAAAGAATTGCAGGAAAATCGTTCCAAGGGCCTTTGTTTTCGATGGGATGAGAAGTGGAATATAGGCCATAAATGTCGAAAAAGGGAATTGAGTGTACTGCTAATTGATGATGGCTGCGATGATAGCTCAGAAGAAGTAGGAAGTGAACCCCCACCTTCTCCCTCCGAGGAAACACCAAACGAGGTACAGGTTCAATATGAAGTTTCGTTAAATTCAGTAGTGGGTCTGACTAGTCCAAAAACTATGAAATTACGGGGAAAACTTGCTGACAGTGAGGTAGTAGTGTTAATCGACCCAGGGGCTACACACAATTTTGTTTCATTGGAAAAGGTAACAGCCCTAGGGATACCAGTCACAGAATCAGGTGGTTTTGGAGTGTCACTTGGGAATGGAGAAGACATAAAGGGGAGTGGAATTTATGAAAATGTTGTTTTACATTTGGACGGGGATGTGGTCATACAAGAGGATTTCCTTCCACTGAAATTGGGCACCACGGATGTTATACTGGGAGTCCAATGGCTTGAAAAGTTAGGGGTTGTAGTTACTAATTGGAAGTCACAAATCATGCAGTTTAATGTTGGAGATAATACTGTGACGTTGGTAAGGGACCCCTCCCTTGTGCGATCTAAAATCTCTCTCAAGGCAATGTTGCGCACGATTAGAAAGGAAAAACAGGGGTATTGTGTGGAAACTAATAGGCTGGAGAAAACAGTGGAAGAACAGACAACCAAGTCCAATTGGGAGGTTCCACCATTTTTGGCTGAAGTTGTGCAGCAGTATCAGGCCGTGTCACAGAACCAAGTGGGTTACCACCAATTATAGGACATGAACACGCTATTTGTTTGAAGGAGGGAAGCAACCTAGTTGGAGTCCGTCCGTATAGGTATCCCCAGTTTCAGAAAGACGAGATAGAAAGGTTAATAAAAGAGATGTTAAAGGCGGGGATTATCAGGCCTTCTACCAGCCATTTTTCTAGCCCGGTGCTACTTGTGCGTAAGAAAGATGGTTCATGGCACTTTTGCGTGGACTATCGAGCTTTAAACAAAGAAACAGTACCCGACAAATATCCTATCCCCATTATAGACGAGCTCTTGGACGAGTTATATGGTGCAAAAATTTTCTCTAAGCTCGATCTCAAGGCTAGGTATCACCAGATTCTAGGTCGCCCCGAAGACATCCACAAAACAGCGTTCCGTACACACGATGGTCATTAAGAGTTCCTCGTAATGCCATTCAGTCTTATGAATGCTCCAGCAACGTTCCAGTCTTCAATGAACAATGTTCTCTGTCCGTATTTACGGAAATCTGTACTCGTCTTTTTCGACGATATTCTTGTATATAATAAGACGGAAGCAGATCACAAGGTACATTTGTAACATGTTCTGGGCACATTGCAGCAGTACAGCCTAGTAGCAAACTTTAAAAAGTGTGTGTTTGGTCGAAATCGGGTCGCTTATTTAGGCCACACTATTTCTAAGGAAGGGGTGGCAGCTGAGAAGGATAAATTAAAGGCTACTCTGGAGTGGTAGACCCCCAGTACATTGAGGGAGCTTCGAGGGTTCCTCGGACTTACAGGTTATTACAGAAAATATGTGGCTGGTTATGCACAGATTGCAAGGCCTTTGACAGATCAATTGAGAAAAGATAAGTTTGGGTGGAATGACGAAGCAACTGCTGCTTTTGACAGATTAAAACAAGCCATGGCATCGCCTCTAGTCCTTGCTATGCCTGATTTCACTAAGGACTTCATGCTTGAGACAGATGCATCTGGGTTTGGGTTGGGCGCAGTGTTGATGCAACATAACAGGCCCATTGCATATTATAGCAAACTTTTGGGTCCCAAAGCACAACAGAGATCTATATATGAAAACGAACTAATGGTCATCTGCTTTGCTGTGCAGAAATGGTGAATTTTCTTGTTAGGAAGGCACTTCATAGTAAGAACGGATCAACAAAGCCTTCTCCATCTAACGCAACAACGTGAAATGGGAGGAGATTATCACAAGTGGATGACGAAGCTAATGGGATATTCCTTCAAGATTCAGTTTAAGGCTGGGAACACGAACAAAGTTGTGGATGCACTATCAAGGAAGACTGTGAGGGAAGTTGTGTTGGAAGCCATGGTTTCTAACACGGGTGGATTGGACTGAGCTGTTTGATGAAGTGCAGCGAGATCCTTTGTTAAAACAAAATAACAACTTATCTGGAAAATAAGCAACAAGAATACAAAGGATTTTCGTTGGTAGAAGGGCGATTATTGTACAAAGGACGAGTGGTAATTCCTCGAAATTCTAAGTTCAAAACTCTATTACTACATGAATACCATTGTATAGCAGTGGGAGGACACGCGTGAGATACCAAAACATATTTACGGTTGAGTGCAGAGTGGTACTGGGTAGGAGTGCACAAAGATGTCGCCACTTATGTGCAACAGTGTGGAATTTGTCAACAGAACAATTTATCTAAAAAATCTCCTGTCGGGTTGTTACAGCCATTACCATTACCAACTCGAGTCTGGGATGACTTGTCCATTGATTTCATTGAAGGCTTGCCGCATTCAAAAGGGGTGGACACGATTTTCGTAATTGTGGGTCGATTATCTAAGTATGCACATTTTGTGGGGTTAAGACATCCTTTTACAGTAGCCATGGTGGCAGAGGTTTTTATAAAAGAAGTGGTCAGGTTGCACGGTTTCCAGCCTATATAGTCTCTGATCAGGACGGTGTTTTTAAGCAATTTTTGGCATGAATTGTTCAAGCTACATGGTACGGAGTTGAAACACAGTACAGCGTACCACCCACAAACGGATGGGCAAACATAAATTGTTAACAAAACGTTGGAAACGTATTTGCGATGTTTCGCAGTTTGGCAACCTCGCAGTTGGGCAAAATGGTTGGCTTGGGCAGAGTTTTCCTATAACACGTCTCCACACATGTCTACTAAATTCACTCCATTCAAAATCGTATATGGACGTGAGCCATCATCCGAGTGGGCAAAGGACAGACATCCGTGCACAGCATTGAGGAATCACTGCAAGAACGAGATGCTATATTAGATGATTTGCAATTCAATCTGCTGAGAGCCCAGCAAAAAATGAAAGCCAGTGCTGATTTGAAGCGCAAAGACAAAAACTTTGCGATGAGTGAGATGGTTTATCTAAAACTTCAGCCGTATCGGCAACGTTCCTTAGCCAAGAGACCTTTTGAAAAACTTGATGCTCGTTTTTATGGTCCTTTTGAAGTCTTAGCAAAAATAGGCTAGGTCGCTTACAAATTAAAATTGCCAAATACATGTAAGTTGCACCCGGTTTTCCATGTATCCCAACTCCGACGTGCCATGGGGAATATGCAGTCTTCACCTATCATTCATGAGGAACTTAGTCCAGATTTGGAGTTACTAGTGGCACCTGCAAAATTATTGCAAGTTCGACATGGGCACTGGTCAAGAAGGAAGACCGGAAGTGTTGTTGAAATTGCAAGGGTTACCAGATTTTGAGGCCACTTGGGAGGAGGTAGCAGCTATCAATGCTTGTTTCCCTGAATTTCACCTTAAGGACAAGGTGAGTGTTTGGGGGCGGGGTAATGTCATACAGTGCACTCACCAACCCATGGACTTAAAGACGTATAGCAGGCGTGGAAAGGAAATGAAGACAGTCAAGGGGTAAAACAGTCAACGGGGAAACAGCACATGGAGTAAAAAGAGAAATAAGAAGATAATAAAATAAATGGGAAGAGTAGTGGGAAAGGGGATCCACAGGAAGAGGATAAGAGGAGAATTGGGGATCTAATTAGGGCATCGAATTGGAGAAGACTTGTTTTCTTATTTTGGGAGAGAAGCTGGGTCTCTCGAATTACCAAGCCATATCTTGTAATATTTGAGTATCCTTCCATTACGAATAGTCATTCATCGTTAATTAAACTTATTTTGTGTTTCATATCATTTGTACTGAGAATATTGAAGTGTTTGAGCTTGCAAAACTAGAGTTTCGTGTTCAATATCATTATTGAGCATTGCAATTATATCAACAAGGTAGTAACTTGCATATTTTGTCAATAAGCTCACCAGTCCAATTTTGAATTTACATCCAAAGAAAATGTTGACTCAATTGGTGTCATAGCTTCCTCAGCAGTCTGTCAAAAACGAGAGAAACTAATTAAAGAACTAGAGCAATTTCTTGCATATGTGCCTCATTTAAAAAACTGAAAATTTTCAGAATGGAAAGTGCGATGGAATATTTATCTATTTGAAGTGACATAAAAATGTAGCAGTGCTTGTGTGGTAGCTTTGATGGGTGAAAACTAAGCAAAATCTAACAAATAACTATGAAATTTAACCTGCAAGATGATTACCTTCTCAGTTAAATCTAGTGCACCGCTAATAATTGTTGTTTCATCGTGTGTCAGCTCACCTCCCTTCCCTTCCTGAAATTTGATTAATAGCATATTATGGTAAGAAAAAAAAACCAACGGAGCTTGTCACCCAAAAGCCCACTCGAAAAGTCTACAATCACAAAATTTTGATACCTGTTTCTACTTTAAAGAAATTTGAGAGAAATTAGGGACATGCACCACCTTAATTAGAATAAATAAGTGTACCCACCTCCTTGCTGTGGATTGAAACAAGGGCTTTCAACTGAGCTCGCCGAAATAGTGCTTCATTATGTCCTAACACCCAATCCAGAATCTGGAACAAGAACACAGCTTAGTGAAATTTGAAATGATCCTTACCAGTTTTTAAAATAGAACAATATTACCATAAACCAGACCGAAAAAATATACTATCTTGATAGCCATGACTTGATTAGATAACTACGTAAGACTATATATATATATATATGGTTATGAGTAAACCATCTACTAAAATAGGAAAAAAAAGCTCTGCTCTATAATGAACTAATTACCTTCCCAATAGGGTACGAAACTGGATAGCAAATTATCATCAAAAAGCGCACAAGCCAAATAAAATTAGCACCTACAGCAAGTCCATATCTAGAACATATTGCCTGTGGGATAACCTGAGAAGTAACATATACAAATAAAAATCAAACTCTATTGAAATTAACAAGTATAAAAAGTAAGTTTGTGCATTTTATAGTAGAATACAGTAATTTACCTCCCCAAAAAAGAGAACGAAAGTTACAGAGAGCAAGATTGCCACAACTTCATCGAAAATTTTATCCAAGTATAGAGGAAGGGCCTGCAATTTATAGAACGATGAGACATATAATTAGCAGGCTTCAATATCTTTTTGAATGTAGACAATACAATTTCTGATAAAATAATTTTTAAACAAGTAGATGAAATTTCAACCAATTTTACTTCTGGGTATGTGTCATACTTTTATGATACTACTGGTATCAGCAGAAGAAAAGTTACGTTAAAATATGCATCTTTCTTATATAAAAAAAAAATCCAAAAAACTCCACACTGGGATCTGTGCACTTTGTACATTTTCTCAAAGTGTTTTAAATCAAGGAATGTGGTCGATAAGCACCACAACACAAAATTTGTATGCAGAACCTGTGCAGTTTGCGACCAAACCAATTATATATTTCCTTCAGCTGCCATTAAAATAAATTTGATTTCCTGCTTTCCTGTGTTTTCTACCAAAAACCCAAAGAAAGCACCTTCCGAGCAGTGACAAAAAGGGAAACCCATGAGATCGATGAAAGACGTGAGGGAACAGAGAGATGCAAGACTTTCTGTACATCAGTGCTACTTTAAATGCAGTAACTAGGAAGGACAGTGATGCTGATTGCAATGGAGGAAACAGATATCACGCTAGAAGGACGATGGCAAGGAATTTAGAAAAGAGTTTGTCATTTGTGCAGTGGTTCATGCCACAGTAAATGGAAGGAAGTGAAGGAGCAGAGGACAGCTTGATGGAACACGTGTAGCAACATATGACATGGAGATGGCTGTCTGCACTGATTATCTGGTAAATTATGTTCAATCTATTCTATACAGTACAAAATACACGTATATCGTATTTATACTTTATTTACTGAACATATTTAATTCCAAAATCAACTAAAAGGAAAATTTCAATTTCTAATTTTCTTCCGTCTCCAGTAAATTAAATTTTAAGCTTTTTAATTTTCAACTACTTCAAGTTCAAAAGAAACTAGAGCACATCAAAAGAAACACGAACACATACCTTATATTGATTGTACTATTTTAATAGAGACAAAAGACCTATGCCATAGAGAAATATATATCTTAACATAAGTTTTCCGAAAATATCAACCAAGTACCGAAGATGCTACAATCTCAGACCTCCATAGCTGCAGCATTACAAAGGAGCAACGTCACAAGTAGCTGGTGTTGTTTCTGAACGACTGGGAGGATTACCACTGAAAATAGAGGTACCAAATATATAAATAACAAGAAAAACAAAACACATGACATGCAATAAAGCCAGTGACAAAAAAATATAAAAAACACAACAGACGCAAAAATCAAATTAATTGCACAGACCTTGCATATTTAACAAGCCAATGACAAGACCACACATAAATAACTGCGTTAAGTATTTTAAATGGAGTTTTTAGAACATGACAACAATCAAACTCCCTTGGCGTTTGCAATCCCCTTATATCATAGTCAAGGGCCTCAAGGCACACCAAAAAAAACCTCATGGCTCATGCTATGCATAACCAATTCATTCACCTAGACGGACAAATAGGCCTTGTTAACTAACCCGCTCTTCTAAAACCTTAAGGTGAATGGAAAAGACCTCAACTAAATCATATTATATACTCAACAAACCTGCCACATCTAGTTACTTCACAAATCAAGTACACGACTAGAACTTATATATCATCACTAACAAAACCTACACAACGAACAAAAAAATCAAATCATTCCACGACCTACGCTGCTCATTCCTTACACAATGTAGCTATTCGCCTATACCAATAATACGCCAATACAGAAATAAAGCCTGAATTACGAATCATATAAACTCGTAACGGAATCAAACACATTATCTCAAAACATAATCTACTAACACAGCTTACAAATCAATCCGATACACAATTAGATCCAATAAAACAAAAAATCACTAAAAAATACGCAGCAATTCGCAATAATCGAAAAATGTGAGGTGTATAAGTACCAGCTTGTTCCTTCTCATTAGGAGTACCGCTACGCTGTAAGATCTCGAGCTCAACGAGACCGAGTGACATCAAACCTAAGGTAAGCCCGGACATAATTCCGGCGAAAAGCACGAGTAAACAAGAGATCCCGGCGTATAAGAACCACAAAAACGTGCCGAATTCAATAATCGCCGGTTCAGAACCGAGGAATTTAAGTTCCGGCGACACCGCCGTGCTTATGTTTCTGGTGGCGATCCGAATCAGCGCCACCGCATTGATCAGGTGCATCGCTCAATCACAATTAACACACACACACTGTGTTTTGTAAATTTTACTACTTGTTTGAGTGAGTGACAGTGCTTGACGATGTGCGTGTTTATGTGTTTATTTGTATACACGTGGATTGTACAGGGTGATCAAAGATTATTCGAGGGTGAATCTGGTGATTAGTGAAATAAATGTTTCGGTAGATCCAGATTGATTTTCTTCACATGACATTCTTTTTGTACCTGCTAGATTTCGATAAATTAATGGTATCTGTCTATCTCACTTCATATATATTTATTCGTTATTTAAGATATCAATTTGATTGAATGCAAAATATAGATGACTTGTGTTAAAGGAAATTTCATGACTTGAATATATTTTTTTATTTTTTTATTCGGGTTAGCTTAAAATTGGGTTAAAAAAAGAGTTTCAAAATGATCGGACATATATGATGTGTCAATTAAAATTTTTATAATTTATGAAATTGATGTGAATGCATGAAATTTATTATATATAGATAAATAATTACTAATCAAAATGTGTCCTGTGATATTTTAAAATTATTTTACAATTCAGTTTTGATTACCTAGCATTTCTGTATATACAAAAATTGACTCAAATTTAGAGGAGTAGCAGGCATAATGCATGTTTGGAAAATTTTAAAATAAATAAGTGACTCAAACGTAACAAGTATATGAATACTTATAAGTTATATAAGTGTTTAGATAATTTAACTTTTAAGTTAGAATATTTTTTACTTAAATGAACTAAAATAAATAATTTTTAAATATAATTATCTTAATTAGTGAATTTTAAATTAGATTAATATTTAAAAATATATATTTTAAAATTAAAGTTAATAAAAAAGTGAAAAATCAAAATAAGTTGAGAAAAAGTACGTCGTTACCAACATTCAGTTTATAGCTTATAAGTTATAAGTTCGACTTTTAAGTTGGGTCGATAAACACTCATCGATAAGTTTTTGCAAAGTAACTTATAAGTACGTAAACAGGCCCATTATAGAAAAAGTTTCGTTCAAAATAGGAGGGGTGTACAGACGAACCGCTCAACCGCATTAACCGCTCGCAACCGAACCGCGTTTTGCGGATAATCGCGAAACTCGGGTTGGTTGCGGATGAAAATTTTAGTAATCGCTTATTTGCGGTTTGGATGCGGTTTTATATTTTAGAAAATCGCAACCGCAACCGCAAACCGCCAAATATATATTTATAATAAAATATA
>PHNY01154280.1:69545-80153 GCA_003724115.2 Anethum foeniculum
TAAAAATACGAAATTTTAAAAAAAAATAAGTTACTTATAAGCTATAAGTCAATTTGCCAAACGGGGCCTTAATTAGGACTATCTTCGTTCTACGTATATAATACCATGCAAAAATGTATCTAATTCTTTATATTTTATCTTTTTACACTTATCTTCACCCTCAGCGTATTCTTGCTAAC
This sequence comes from Anethum foeniculum, assembly GCA_003724115.2. Classification (NCBI taxonomy): domain Eukaryota; kingdom Viridiplantae; phylum Streptophyta; class Magnoliopsida; order Apiales; family Apiaceae; genus Anethum; species Anethum foeniculum. The sequence continues at coordinate 69,725 of PHNY01154280.1, forward strand.
TTTATTACTTACTTTTATTGATCTGCAGGGAGATACTAGCCTTCATACAAACACCAATGATTTATAATATTAATAAGTTGTTCCGTAATTTTATGCACTTTATTCCAAATTTCCAATTTCTTAAAATTTACTCCCTCTTTACGTGGGAGTTGGACACGGGGTTAAGAAAAAATATATGTTAGTAATATAAAATAAGAAAAGTGAGTAAAGTGGTGAATCCGATCAATATTTAATGTATAAAATGAGTACACGGAGGAAAGTTGTCGATAAGGTATAAAATTTTACTATTTTAAGAAACTTTTGAAATATAAAAAAATGAGAAGAACGTCCTAAAATGAAAGTAGTAAAGAAATGAGAGGGAGTACTTGTTTCCGAAATAAACCGCTAATTACATCTAGCTATATATTGCTTCTCATAATGTTTGTTTAAATCATTTTATTTCATTGAATAAAAATGAGAATTTAATATAAAATATATAAGGTCATTATCACTCCCGTTAATCTGATTAGAATTTCATTATTGAAAGGGTGTTGGGCATCCGCGTAGGTAAAAAAAAGAGTCATATGTGGAAGTTAGTTTTTTCAGTAAAAAAATAATTTTTTAAAAAATAATTTTTTAAATCAAATTAGAGTTTTGACCAAATGAAATCTCTGATACCATATCAGCGGTGAGCCAGAGTCGAACCCAGAACCTGGGACAACAGAGGATAAGCCTTTAACCACTTGGGCTATCCAATCATGCTCGGTAATTATATTTTTAAAATAGTTGTTTGTTCCTAAAAAAGCTAATTTTTAAAAAGCTACTTGGAGAAAAATTTTCAAGTTATGCATACAAAAAACTAATTAAAAAAGTTATTAGCCAAACAATTTTATTTAAAACTGCTAAATTCAATCAGTTAGTCAAAATAGTTTACACAATCATAAAGACAAAATAGCTAATTTAATCTGTTACGGCTAACGGCTAAATTCTAAATTGCCAAACAGGCAAAAGTGATTTCAAAAAGAACTATTGCTTCAGTAGCGGATTAACACGGGTTCAATTTTGAGTTGTCCAACCTGTTTTAAACTGCTACTACTGATTACCATATACTCTAATATAAAGCAACGGGTAGTCGGGTACTACTGGGTTCAAGAATAATAAAAATGCTTCCATACACAGAATAATCTATGTTTTTGGCAAAAGGGGTTAAGTATTCCTTTTATACACATGGATGCTTGGTGGAATCATATAGGACTGTAGTAGCTAGTGTAATTTATAATTAAAACAATCATTTGGCGACCACAATTTAACAATGTTATCACGCCGTACCAAGTTGTAATAGATGTAAAAATATATGCAGTCAAACATAAAACGGGTTGATGATGTTTAATGTTGTTTTTAACATAGTTCATGGGGTGTATGATTACATTCGTGCGCCCAAACAAAAGCAAAGACAAATTGAAAGTCACTTTTAAATCACAAATTGAAATGGAAGTGCCACTTTCTGCAATTTGTATTGTAACCATGGCCATACACTCTTTATTAATTTTATCATACTCAGCTCTCGCAGAAGAATATTATTCAATTCCTCACTAGAGCCACTAATCATTCCACGAACTTTATAATTAGATCGGCGTGCTAATAATGAGCGCTCTCCACTAGGATTTAGTGCGTAGCTTAGATATGATTAACTGGTAATTAGTTCGATGCACTAATTAAACTTGCGGTATGACTTTTATTATTATTATTATAAATATATAATTATTCTGTTCTTAATAGTAGCAAGAAATGAGTATTTACATAATAATAATGTGTACATTGACAAAAATATTATTTAAACTAATAATATTATAGTGGAGGACAATTTATAATATTACAATATAATGGATAATACTATATTATATTTCATCTGTTTGCAAATAATAGTCTTTGACTCTCTTACACGTAATTTTACGAGGTTTGATCACGTAGTAAAAGCTATAATATTTTTAATTTTTTTTGTGAATAAAAGTTTTAGTTTATTATTTTATTCAAAAAAAATTTAAAAATTATTTTTTACTATGTAATCGAACTTCTTAAAAGTATGTGTAAAAAAGTCAAGCTACTATTATTTTAAACGGAGGAAGTATAATGCAGAACGACGTAAATAACTTAACTGACTTATAATATTATATAATATAATAGTGTAAAATAATGTATAATATCGCATACCATGATCTGACATTCGTATGTTCTACCCGAATACAAGTTATGCATGTAAATTCATGTTACTAAATTATAATGTCTACATATATGTTGGAGCTAGGATACTACCTAAAAATATATGCTTCTTAGCACTTACATGCTCGTATAGCTTAATATGAATTTGACCATATAATTGAATTTGTTTTGAACTAGAATGGTAGCTCTAATTATATGGCCTAGTGGAGCTTTACAATGATTTGACTAATTATAAATGAGAATTTTCTATCTCTGAGGAATCAGCTCCAAATTGTAAATTTAAAAAATTGAGATGCGAACATGGCAAGTCAATATTGGAGCTTAGAATATATACTTTCTATATTTATAGAACTAGAATTAGTTAAACCCTAAAGAGCCCTAGCTATGGAAACCCTAGGATAATATATTTATACTCTAAGCGGCTTTTAAAATGGATTTCTTCCATTGAAGGGTCGTTTTTAAGTCTACCCCCACCTTCTTTCTTCTTTGATTCTATCTAAGTGACCCCCGGTCCCGCGCCCCCATTACATTTCTGATTTCTTACAAATAATCAAATATACCCGAGTAAACAGATCGTTACAACGTCCTGACGTACTAAACAATATTGTGAGCTAGTAGCCTTGTATGTTATACAAGCATTAACTTGTCCCGGGTGGGATTGCCTGGTCCGTTCCCTCCCTAGCCTCCCTATAGAACATATCTGATAGAGGGTGTCAAATAAGTTATAGGTTATCAATTATTAACATATCAACATATATAGAATAAAATCTAGGTTGCCTACCTAGAGTCTACATTTCGTGCAAAATGTTTACCGGAATTTATCGTAATAGCAAAACATGTATATAAAGTTTAGAAAAAATTGCACAATCACTGCCAGAAAGATCCCATAAAAATAGACCGTGGTGTGACCGCGTGACCGCATTGTGATTGCGTGATAGAATTAGTCGTAATTTACTAATTTTTAAGTAAACACAGACTACATAGAAAAGTCGATCATTTTCGATTTTGTACCAATCGAAAATTATGACCACCATTCAAACTTAGCCTACTTCAAACTCAGATCATTTATAAGTCTTCCATTTCACTTATACTGTGTGATAGAATTAGTCGTAATTTTTAAGTAAACACAGACTACATAGAAAAGTCGATCATTTTCGATCTTGTACCAATCGAAAATTATGATTACGATTCAAAATTAGCCTACTTCAAACTCAGATCATTTATAAGCCTTCCATTTCAGTTATAATTGGCCACATTTTCGACCGATACGACGGACGAGGGATGATTTACATATTTAAAATATACAAATACCTCGTCATTCTTCTCTCGCTGCAAGAAAAACAGCATCGGACAACAATACTTTTCAGACGACACTTGCAAAAAAAAAACTTTGCGAAAAAGAAACACACAATGATTTTTTTTCGCCCTTGAGTAAACCATTGTCTAATCTAGGAATCGTATAACGGTTTTAAGAACCATTATTAAAAATACACAAAAAGTAGAATTTACACAACAGTTTCTTACGACTATTATTTTTTTAACTAATATAACGAAAATTATAACCGTTGTTAAATATTACACAACTGTTTTACAAAACTATTGTCTTAGTAGAATTTAGACAACCGGCTAAATAACTGTTGTTAACTTTAGGCAACGGTTTACAATACTATTGTTTTAGTAGAAATTCATACAACGGGCCGAATAACCGTTGTTAAATATAATACAACCATTTTATTGGACTGTTGTTTAATTATAATTCACACAAGTGTTTCTGATATCAATGTTTGTTAATATGTCATCCAACAGTTTTAAAATTATTGCCTTTATTAGACAAATAATTCTTTGTGTTGTCTATGCATTCTTCAAACATGTGTTTACCTTTAATACGTTTGTCTCACACATTTTAATTTTTTTTAAAAAATTAAGTAATTTTATCGACGATCTAATAATACTGATGTTAAGATATATCGATTTTGGTCATAAGAAAAAAATATCAAAAAATCACATATTATACTTGAATGACAGGAATAGAAAAATGTAGTAAAAGTACAACTCCCTAACACGAGATTCGTTCCCGATAAACTAGATAATTTTTTTAAAAGATTTTGCGACGATCCAACCATACAGATGTTAAGATATATCGATTCTAATACGAGATTCGTTCCCGACTAACAAGATAAATTTTTTAAATGATTTTTTAGACGATTTAACCGTAAGGATGTTAAGATATATCGATTGTAGTCATATGAAAAAATTATCAAAATTTTTCAAATTACACTTGCATGACATGAATAGAAAAATCTAGTAAAAGTATAATTCCCTTCCACGAGATTTGATCCCGATTAAGAAGATAAATTTTTAAATGATTTTTTCGACCATCCAACCGTACGTATGTTATGATATATCAATTATAGTCATATAAAAAATTATTAAAAAAATTCATGAAAGTAATAGAAAAAATTACTAAAAGTAAAACTCCCTCGCATGAGATTCGTTCCCGATTAATAAGATAATTTTTTAAATAATTTTTTCAATGATCCAATCGTACGAATGTTAAGATGTATTGATTTTAGTCATGTGAAAAAATAACTAAAAATTTATAAATTTATCTTGCATGACTTTTTATGAAAAATCTAATGAAAGTCTTACTTCTAAAACGAGCTTTTAAATGATATTTTTGATGATCCAATCGTACGGATATTAAGATATATTAAAATAGGGTAACTAGTTTCTTGCTCATCATCAGTTGAGTTACAAACCATTCTCTCTTCATCAGAATCTGCATAAATTATGGAATCTGAACAGGAGAAACCATCTATGTCCTCATTAACCATAACATCAACATAAGTATCAAAGATAATATTATCATCATCACTATCTTTTTTAGAACCATTTGAATAAAAACTATCATTATAACTCTTTTCATCTCTTAACTGAAAGTTCATATCATCAAGATCAAAAAAGATTTGTATAGACCTTTTAAATTTTCTTAAGTCTTGTTGTGTTTGTTCTTCATCTTGTGTGCTAAAAGGGAACTAAGTGTTAGTAAACTCAATGTCAACTTGAACATGTGATGGTTTTCTAGGTGAGGATGCTGGTTGTATGGGTGGGGATGGTTATCTGGGGGGAAGGCTGTTTAGGTGGGGGTAGGAAGTTCAGGAAGGGGTAGGTGCACACTACAAGAAATTTGACATTCACCTACCAATATTATATGTAGGTAAATATAGTATATTGGTAAATAAAAACTTTTACCTACCAATATGATATTGGTTCCGATTGGTAGATGAAAGTTGGTAAAGAAAGACTCTTTACCTACACATTTTTATATTAGTAAGTAAATGTTATGCGGAGCCCACCCATAACTAAGTTAGCAAAAATGAGTCAGCAAGTGATGTGTCTTGACTGGGGTGACTTGGATGATCCACATGGCAACTTCTAATGGGCTACATGGCTCATCATGGACCAACCACATGGCATCATGTCAACGATCCACGTAGCACCTTCCAAGAAAACCACATGAAGTCTCATAAGCTAGCCACATGGCACCATATAAGCAATCCACATGGTAACTTAGGGACAGCCCACATGCTTATAACTAATGGTGATATTTTATTTTGCTCTCAAAATGGAAATGCACAATATTTATATAAAATTCAGAATTGCTTTATAAAAATTAGATATTTACAACAAAAGAGTGACTATAGTTTACAAATTCATAGAAGGAAAAAACAGAAAGTAACCTATAATTCATCTAAACAATGAGAACTGCAAAAGCTGTCAATATTCTAAAATTTTCAACAGAGGCTTCACTCTTCCGTAGCCTTCCCGAATTTCATCATTATGCTTTTCCTTGGATCATCATTACATTTTATTCGCAAGTTGGGTATCAACAGTTTCCTGTGAATTTACAAAATTATGTCAATTACACGTCTTTGAATGTATAATTGATCTACATTTCAGTATATATAGTTCCAAACATATTATTAGTCTAAATCATAAAAAAGGGAAAATTTAAGGTATGTAATTAACAAATATCATACCGTTTCGTTTGCAAGCTTCCTTAGTTGCACTGTGGAGAATGTTGAATAACTTCTGCCTTTTTAAACTTGTTTTGCTGCAATAGTAAGAACTTCAATATATAGGTCAGCAAATTTGTAACCAGAACCGGACACTGATCACCTAAATAACAGAATGGATCTTGGAATCAACCTGTAACAAGCACATTTGCAACCAACCAATGAACATGCATTATTCTTTTGGCAGATACAGTATTTGTATTTGACTAATTAGATTAATATACAAATGACATGAGAACTAATTTTTGTGTACTAAACGCAATATATGCCTTCTTTTTTAAAAAATATAAATATTAACAGTTGTTTACTGAGGCAAAAAACAGATAATAAAACTTGATACCAATAAGTTCCACTTGAATATTCTCATGGCCTTTCCACTGAATATTTAATTGGTCAAAGCAGGTCTGGAGCACAAATATGCTATATGCCTTGCTCAGTACCATATTGAATGCACTGCAAAATAGAGCAGGATATAAGCAAATCGCAACAGTAGTTGAGGGAAGAGAAACTATACAACTACATATCAAAACGATTTATCCTTTACTTGTTAATATCTCAAAGTTACTCCACTAAAAGAATGTAGAGTTTTCAAACAGAGGTTCTTTTAACACATGTTTTGATACTCATGTAGATTTTTTACCGATTCTGTGCGTAAAAAATGTTATTGTATTTTATGAGACAATACATATGGCATTAGATGATAAGCTAAAAAGTTCTTAAGCTCTGCTGCAATCACCTTAACAAGCTTCTGCATAAACAAATGGAGTAACACAAGCAGGCACACAACAGGTGCTTAATTTGATGCACGAGACAACTACAGAAAGTAACCCAATCCACCCCATCATACACTCATTCTGATCAAAAAACACCCATCCATCAACAAGATATAATAATCACTAAAACTCAAGTTGTTCATATAATCTACAAAACCTAATTAAAACCTAATTCAATACATACCTTATCTCACTAATCTTATACTCCCTCCATCTCATATTATGTGTCCTACTTTGACTATTAAGTAGTCAAATTGACCCAACTTTGACCGATAATTAAGATAAATTTATGTATTATTATAAAATTTTGAAAAATACATTTTAAAGAGAATTATATATATATATATATATATTTAATGATATAAGTTTTAAATGTTATTTAATTATATATTAACGGTAATATGCGGTCAAAATTTAAACAATTTGACCATTGACTAGTCAATACAGGACACATAATATGAGATGGAGGGAGTACCAATTATCAAACTTAACCGTCTAATCATAAACAAACTACGTTTTAATCAACAAAATAATTACACCACTGAAATCGAAGAAGATAAAAAGAGCGGGAGGGGGTAAGAGCGGGAGGGGGGGAGAGGGAGGGGGAGAGAGAGAGAGAGAGAGAGAGAGAGAGAGACCGTTAATCTGGCGACAGAGATTCATCTCGTGCTATGAAAAATTCCCAGGTTGACGATGCGTTATATCTTTCTAATCCAAAACCCTGAAACAGAGATAACCTACCGTGATATATATTTAATATATACAAATGAGGGCAAGTACAGAAATTGGTAGGCGGTGATCTAACAGAATCCGAAATTTCAATCTTGAAGATGAGAGCCAAGTAGGGACATGAATGTTTGATTGCTGATTGCTTGGATCTGGCACACTTTAACACAATTGTCAAACAAAATTATATGAAAGTGGTGAACTCTCCTATTAGTCTTATCTACTCATATACTGCTAAAAATTGAAATTTTTGGAAAATTTAGCCGGGGGATTGAAAAGTTTTCATAGAGAGTCTGACACACGATGACAAGATTAAGGAATGAAATTAAAATTTATGTAAGTTTGGAAAATTCACATAGCGTATATTTTAAAATCCGAGAAGTCTGGTTAAAAAAAACATAAAAAATCTTATGAGTGTTAAATGACATTAATTTTTTAATTCATACATGACAAAACTAACAAATAAAAAGTATTGTTCCCAAAATATTTTACTACTTCTTTATATTTTCACTGAGATGTATTAAAATATATGGATCTATTTTGCAATCTTCTATTATTAAGTTGTCCGAGTACTCATTTTTAATTCTTAATTCTTTTCTAGTTTCAAGTAATCGGTCCGAAAACGATTTGCAAAGGATCGATCAAAGTCAACATGATTTTCTCGACTGTTATTATATATTTGAACTGTATCACGAACAACTAAAATACCGTAAATCTCTCTCCCTCATAAACCCTAGCCTCCGGTAAAGATTTTTATTGGGGCTTTCATCGGTTTTTCACCGGTGATAAGCCCCAATTCCTTTATTTTTTAGTTTTCTTGTTCAAGATTGTTTTTTTTAATAAGTTCCCAATTTATTTGGATTTTTTTAGTCTCTCCTTGTGAGATTTTTTGTTTTGTTTTGGTGTGTTTTGGTGTTCTTCATGAGATTATAGATCGGCATGATTTTCATGATTTGATTCAGGGATGAAGGTTATTATGGGATCGCATCTATGATAGATTGTTCAAAAGAGTTGGATAAAAACAAGTACATACATTCAAATCATCTTCAAATTCAAATCGCTTGGTTGCCTCTCCAACAAAGAAGGATTCAACAGCTGATCTCTATACACAATTGTGTCAGATTGTGTTGATTTTTTGAAGCACTTTGATAATGTGTTAGTAGAGTATGTACTGCGAATGTTGTAGCCTGTAAATTAGTAAGAGTTACTCATTCTATGCCAGACTCCCAGGAGTAATTTAATGTTGCTCCGGATATTATCTCTGATGTACATGATTGATTCGATTTAATATAAGCAAGTACTTTTGTTTAAAAAAAATATTTTCTTTTTCAAAAATATCACGGATAACAAAAATATCTTTCTTTTCGAAAAATATCACGGGCAAGTCTATTTAATAAAGTACTCTCTCCGTCTACTTGTACATGTCTTTTTTGAGAAAAAAATTTTGTACCAAATTACCTGTCCCTATCTACTTTCAATACAAATTTAAGAATTATTATACAAATTATTTCTTTTAATTAGAAAGGTAATGGTATAGCTGATATAATACAAATTGTTTTATTATTTAACAATTGAAATAAAAGATCGAAAACCGAAAATAAAATTTCAACTAAAATATCTCCTTTTTCGAAAATATCACGGGCAATTCTTATAAAATAATAATATTATAACTACTAATAACTAACCAATTACCTTTTTTAACTAAACATATCAATATTTCTATAATTCTATTTTTCCTAACTAAAATATTTATTTTCCCAAATAAATAACTAATTACTCTTTTCATCTAAAACACTAAGTACCTTTTTCAACTAAACATGTCAATTATTCTAATTTTCCTAACTAAAACATCTTTTACAAAAATATCACGGTCAACAAAAACATCTCTTTTTTCAAAAATATCACGGATAAATTTATTTAGTAAAATAAAATAATAATATTATAACTACTAATACTTAAGTAATTATCTTTTTCAACTAAACATACCACAGTTTTTGTTTTTTTATTACCAATAACTACTATATTAATTCTAATTAGTATAAAAACCAATTACTTTTTTCAACTAAAACACGTTACTTTTTTTTTACCAACTAAAACACCACCTTTTTCAAAAATATCACGAGCAATTCTATTTAATAAAATAAAATATTATAATTACTAATAACTAATATTTTAATCATAATTAGTATATAAATTAATTACCTTTTGCAACTAAAACACGTTACATTTTTTTATTATTTTGTAACTAAAATATCTTTTTTTCAAAAATATTATGAACAATTCTATTTAATAAAGTAAAATAAATATTCTAATTACTAATAACTAACCAATTAAAATTTTCAGTTAAAACATATTTCATTTATGTTTCAAATATAAATTTGCTAATTTTTTTAAATAACATAAATATTTTTATTTTATTTTAATTTAAATTAAATTTAAAAGTAATATCATATTAATAATTATAAGCTAGTCAATATATATATATAAAGGAGGATACGCGGGAACTTAGGTGGCGCTCTAAGATCGTTTCATTATATTTTTCTATTTTTCTTACAGTTTTAGAATTTTAATTAATTAAATACTAGAAAATAAAAAAATATCTTTTAATGTATTGTAAGTAGTATATGTGTTCGAATTTATAAAGGAGAGGAATTC
>PHNY01154338.1:544-12320 GCA_003724115.2 Anethum foeniculum
GAGAGAGATATTAGATGAAGTTAAAGGGATTATATGTAAGTAATTGAAGACTAATGAAGAATCGAAGCCCTAATTGGAGAACCGAAACCTCGACCCAATTCAATTGTGCCTTAATTAGAAATACAAATCCATAATTGTGTGAAAGAGATTGAAAGTAGTGGCAAGAGAGTGAAGAGAGAGCGGAAGTGGTGGAGAGAGATTATCTAGCGAGCGGGTACTCAAAGTGAAAGTGAGTGAAGAGGGTAGAGAGAGAGTCGAGTGTATCTGAAAAATTCAAACTCTTCTGAAAATTTAGGCGGCTGATAGCCCAAATTTTACCCGCTTGAGCCCAACATATGCCCGTGATGAGTCCAATAATTCAAATATATATACTTTATAATTTTAATAAATAAAATTTAAATAATAATTTTAAAAAAGATTATTATTTAAATGCATTTATTACTTTGATAATTCTTATATTTATATTTTTTAATATTTTTTATTTTAACTTATATATCAGTGCTCATATCAAAANATTTATACTGCTTTTATATTTTTATTACTTTTAAATTTTCTATTTTAAATTTTTTTTGTTTTATTACATTATTCTTAGTTCAAAAATTTTTAAATTTTATTATGTATATAATCTGTATATCATCATGTATCTTATTTATTCAATTTGTATATCACCTTAAAGTTGGGTTAAATTAATTTAAATTTATATTTAAAAAAAATATTAAATTTATATTTTAATACTCTAAGCTAACACTTTTAAAAGTATGTTGTCAGTTGTAACACTTTCTAGCTAATGCAACACAAGGTTTTTGGCTAAGGTAACACAAAAAATGCAATGTTATACTAGGTCATAAGTAGCATCGCTAAGGTAACATATTGGGGTAACATTTCTTTAGAGGGGGTTGCGATAGGTCATATATGGTGTAGTGACTTCAGCCTCCATATTCCAATTTTATTTTGCAGCTTTTCAAAATTTGACGTAGGTAGTGATTTTGTAAGCAGATCTGCCAGATTATCACATAAGCGGATTTGTTGTACATCAATATCACCATTCTCTTGTAATTCATGTGTGTAGAAGAATTCTGGCAAAATATGTTTGGTTTGATCACCTTTGATATATCCTTCATTTAATTGTCTAATACAAGCTGAATTATCCTCAAATAAAACTGTATGACTGTTTGAAATACTTGATAATCCACACGATTCTCGAATATGTTGGAGAAAGACCTTAACCAAATGCATTCCCTGCTTGCTTCATGAATTGCCAGTAACTCCACATGGTTTGATGAAGTTTCCGTCATAGTCTGTTTTGTAGACTTCTAAGAGATAGCAGTTGTTGGGCCGCGAGCGAGCCATAACTCCACAATAGTATGGTATTGTCCGCTCTGGGCCGAGCCCGTATAGATTTATTTTTGGGTCACTCCCAAGGCCTCATACTAATGGAGATAACATGTTTGTGATCGTCCAAAGTGAGGATCTGGCATGTACCCAACATCTGCATATCCAACGAGCTGTGATTTTGAACTGTTTGGAAAGAATAACCCGAGATCGATTGTCCCACAAAGATATCTGAATATGTGTTTGATCTCATCCAAATGTCATTTAGTTGGATCAGAACTGAATCTCGCTAATAGGTTCACAGCAAAAGTAATATCAGGTTTTGTGTTATTTGCAAGATACGTAAAAGCTCCAATAGCACTAAGATATGGAACTTCAGGCCCAAGTGCATCTTCGTCTTCTTTTCTAGGACGGAATAGATCTTTTTCAACTTCCAGTAATCGAACAACCATTGGTGTGGTTAGTGGATGAGCTTTGTCCATGTAGAATTGATCAAGTACTTTTTCTATATAAGTGGACTGATGAACAAATATACCCGAAGATAAGTGCTCCACCTGTATACCTAAACAAAATCTTGTCTTTCCAAGATCTTTCATTTCAAACTCATTTTTCAAATAGTTAGCAGCATTAGTAATATCTTCAAAATTACCTACAATATTCAAATCATCCACATATACAGCAATAATAACAAAACAAGTTTGTGACCTTTTAATAAACATACATGGACACACTTGATTATTAACATACCCATCATTCAATAAATATTCACTAAGCTTGTTGTACCACATACGACCAGACTGCTTTAAGCCATATAATGATCGTTGCAATTTAACTAAGTATAAATGTCGAGGCTTAGTTTCCTCTATCTTTAATCCTTCAGGGATTTTCCTCTTTTCGGATGGTGTAAAATAAAAAAGGGAAAGAGATCTAAAAGATCTATTTCCTAAAATTATTGGTTGGTCCACATATGAGGAATGTTTTTATGCAGTGCTAACAATTTAATAACTATCTTTGTAGAGTGAATATGAAGCGCATGGAGAGAAGTTAGGCTTTGGAATGAAAGACAATTCTGAATCCGCTTTGTCTACGAACAAGGAAGCTATAAGTAATGCAACTATGAATCTCATGGAGAGTTCGATCCTGACTTAGGATGAACGCTGGCATCATGCATAACACATGCAAGTCGGATTATAGACATGAAAGCGTAAGAACTCAATGGGATTCCTTGTATGATTTGAGGGGTAGGTCCCGTTGAGTTCTTAAGAATTAGAATATTTTTCGTCTAAATGGCAAAACTCCATTCCATTTTTCTGATGATGTTTTTGAAAAATGCAGTTCATTGATCCATCTGTCTGTTGCTCGATAGTATCTATCGATACTTTCAAAGTAAAGTTAAAAGAAAGAAGAATAATAATAAAACATGTGCTTAATATACATAGTTCCTATTCAATTTTTTACAGACTTGGAGATCAATAAGGGAAAACAAAAACAAAGAAAAGGATAATGAAAGCGCTGGGACATCTAAATGATATAAATTGCTTGCGCAGTCCATGTTAGTAGTGATATCCTAATTCGGTGACCTCTCATACCCATCAAGGTAGAAGATAAGAAAGGAAAACTATTGCCAAAAGAGGCCGGGGACCGCTCTGCCCCCATCATCTACAAAAGGATCATGGAGTGCTGCGCTTCTCGGGGTCATCTGAGTTAGAGCAATCCCACTGTCGGGGTGACCCAGTCACCCGGAATTTGCACTATTGTTACTTACGATGTTTCTTCACAATTCCTGACTAGTCGTAGTTTTCTTATTTCTCCTTTCAAATAAATTGAAATGATTAAAGTTTTTTTTATTTTATTTGGAATCGTGTTAGGTCTAATTCCTATTCCATTTTGGATTATTCGTAACTGCATATTTACAATGCAGATGCGGCGATCAGTTGGACCTTTGATTAATTAACATCTTTTTTTTATTGACTTCTTTCTTTCTTGAACCCGCAGGAGGTAAAATGAACATGAGAGAAAAGCATATTGGCTAGTGAGTACGAGGCCCCAATTCTTGATTGCAGAGGACACCAAAGGCCTCTGCCCTTCCATCCAAGGTTGGATAGGTGGAGAGGGCAGAGCTTTTGGTTTTTTCATGTTGTCAAAGAGTTGAACAATGGTTTTTTCGTGTTGTCAAAGAGTTGAACAGCAAGACCCCACCTATTATTGTATGTTATTGTATGAATGCAACACTTTAACTTTATTTTTTATTAAAAAATTTAAAATATCTGCTTCTTTTCGAATTGAACCATCAACGATTTAAAGTATTTCTCAGAACATGGAGTGTGAATCAAACCCATGTTTGAATTGAAATTAAGATATCGATGCGAGTTCTTCCCTTCTAAATCAGATAGATTCAGATCTGAAAAAGGTTGACAATAAGTTCTTTCAAAATTGACTATATGTCCCTCTGTTAGAGGTGTTCCAGAATTGTCTCCGATCGAGTAAATAGCTCTACGAACGAATGGATCGGATCGACTTGGAAAATGGGAAGATTTTTACAAGTTATACGTTTCGTCACCACCACCTTGTGGAAAATCGTTAGGTATGAATATGTTAGATACTCGTGACTCGATAGGTTAAATAGTATCTCTCCCCCAAAAAAGCATGTTTTTATTACCGACACACAAAGAAAAAATTTTGTTGTGAATGAATAAGATATTGAGGAATTGTCGTGCTATTTTTCCGCAGGACCTCCCTTGCAATATTGTCACTGCAGTAGAGTTTAACCACCAAGTTCGGGATGGATTGGTGTGGTTCCTCTATGCCTAGGACACCAGAATATCAAACCATGAACGAAGAAAGGCATGAGAGAAAAGCATATTGGCTAGTGATCGTGAGGCCCCATTTTGTTTCCTCTCGTGATATGAGTTACTACCCCTTGATCACTTATACTGCCCCAAACATCTGACTAAATTTTTCAACTGAAATGTAATATAACCACTGAAGTGTACAAGGCCCGGGAACGAATTCACCGCCGTATGACTGACCGGCGATTACTAGCTATTTCGGCTTCATGCAGGCGAGTTGCAGCATTCAATTCGAACTGAGGACGGGTTTTTGGAGTTAGCTCACCCTCGCGGGATCGCGACCTTTTGTCCCGGCCATTGTAGCACGTGTGTCGCCCAAGGCATAAGAAGCATGATGACTTAACTAACCATCCAACCGCTATTCCATCCCCATTATCCATCGAACCCGCCCTGAATAATCCCCCTTTTTCCGGATTATTGCTGATGTAAAAAGCTAATTTTTCAGGAATTTTAGACCAAGCTTCTGATAAACTTTGATTTTCGGCTAGCCCAGCACTAACTCTTCGATATATCTCTTGTTGGAAGCGTATCTAACACATACTCTTCACCAGAAGGAGTCTTGAATGGACTCTGAAGACCAAAACATATTCTTTAAATACATCATTTAAGTAAAAACTTACACTACTACGATATGTCCTACTATAATCGTGTTATAATGGTATATTGTATGGGACATTATCAATTTTCATATTATGCCTTGTATGTATGTATATAAAGAAGGCGTGTATGTACGTTGTTGTATGTATGGATATTGTATGTGTGTGTATATGCCTCCACCATGGTCTATCAGCACTTAGTTCAAGGCTACACGTAAAAATCTAATGTATATGATTGGATACGCCTAAATCAGGTGAATACTTGAAAATTTCTTGCACATGTTATTCTTGCTGGTAAGACATAATAATACATATCATTGGATAAGCCAGACCCAATATAATATCCCTACACGATTGCTAATTGTTACATATCTTTGTATTGACTATTGAGTATAGGAAATTCTTAAAAACATGCCTTATAAATATGTTGACAGTCATGGAGTGTCGGACTGTGGCAAACGTGTCTAGTGCTAATAGGTCAAGAGTTCAATTATAGCAAGTTGCAAGTTGATAACTCTAGCTTAATTAATTATAGGAAGTTGCAAGTTGCAACTTAATTATAGCTTAATTCAGAATGTTTGTATTTTATTTTAATTTTATTATAACAAGTTTCATATTTGTAGTTTAATTAATTAGTCCAGAGGCAGACCTACGTCAAGATTACCCCCTGTGAATTAAAATTATAACTCAGAGTACAATACATGCATGAATTAAGATTACCCTCACTTGAGTGCGCATAAATTATAACAGTTGTTTAGGATGATGATCTTCCTCATGTTGCGAATCATAAAATCTAGGCCATCTCCTCAATGCGTAATACATGATTCTTACCTTGTGTGTAAGAGTTCTCTTCATTATATTTAATTTTTAATTTACCATTTCAGCCATTATTAGTGTTGTATTCCCTGATTCTACTGTACATAGTGTTAACTTGTACAACTACATATTTGCAGGATATTCATCCGGGACCTTTTGATCCTACCCTTCTTCATCTTCAGGGCACACATAGATCTGCAGAGATTTGGAGGTTAGATAGGTGGTGGAGATTTGCAGAAGTTTAGGCATAAAAATCCTAATCAGAGTAATCTTCCAAAGTTGGATAGTTGTATAATTCCACTATTACAGTCTAGTGGTTTTTATGGTGTAGCTCGAATGTCTTCTTTATAGCTTGATTGGAGCCTGCTTTCTGCACTAGTTGAGAGGTGCAGGCCAGAGACACATACATTCCATCTGCCTATAGGAGAGGTCACCATCACTCTTCAGGATGTTGCGGTTCTTCTTGGGCTTCCTGTTGAGGGAGATGCTGTTATCTGTGATGTTACCCCTGGCACGGATATGACTTGGATGGTTATATTGGTGCTGTCTTTGGATCTATTCCTACTAAAGCGAACTTTAAAGGATCCAGACTGTGTTTGAGCTTCGTTTCTTCTCTCACTCCACAAAGATTACCAGATGATGCATCAGTAGAGGATATTCGGTTTCAGACCCTCTGTTACTTGGTTCAGCTGATTAGTGGAGTCCTATTTACTGGTCATTCTAGTGGCCTTTTCCATCACATGTTTCTACATTTTCTTTGGGATCTAGACAGATGTGGAGATTGTGCATGGGGTGCTGCAGTACTTACATACTTGTATAGGGAGCTATGCAAGGGATGCAAGAAGGACGTTGAGGAGGTTTGTGGATGTCTTCTGTTGTTACAGAGTAACTTAGACGTCAGAGAATACATCATATTCGATAGGTAAAAAAGTCGATGCGTGTGAAAAAGAATAAATCAGGTAATTCATTGTAGTAAATTGATTATCTTGGACAATTTTTTTACAATTACAAGGTTACACTCATAATATTATAAAGAAATAATCATAATTTCACCAAATAAATATACTCATATAGATTAAATTATCATACTTTTCAATATTATCGTTATGAGTCATTTGTATCCAAATAATAATATATATAAGGATCACAATATTGATTGATTTAACTAAAATGATGGACTTGGTGATTACTATTTAAATTTATATTTGTGAATGTGTTTATAAACGTGACTAAAATCTGATTATCAACTATTTATAACATCAATGTGGGAGAGACTGCCGACTCTTGCTCTTATTTGCACTATTGTGCCTTTAGTTGATTCGTGCATTTGGGAGGGGCAGATTGCAGGTCCATATAGACTCAGGTAATTTTTTTTACGTATTAAACCTAAGTTAACAGTTTTTAACAATTAAGGGTTCACCAGTTCCCTAATTGGGTTTTAGAAAAAATTAAAAGACTGTAAGATAATGTACAACGGTTAGGGTTTAGGATCTAGGGCCTTTAAGCCCTAATCTCTAGAGCCTAAACCCTAATTAGGTCTAGGGTTTAGGGCCTTGATGCCCTAAACCTTAGGAACCAAACTCTAATTCAAATCTTGGACCTTAAATTAACAGTTTTTAATATTTAAGGGTTCACCAATTCCCTAATTGGGTTTTAGAAAAAATTAAAAGGCTGTAAGATAATATACAACGGTTAGGGTTTAGGGTTTAGGACCTTTAGGCCCTAATCCCTAGAGCCTAAACCCTATTTAGGAACCAAACTCTAATTCAAATCTTGGACCTTAAATCAACAGTTTTAACAGTTAAGGGTTCACCAATTCCCTAATTGAATTTTAGAAAATTTTAAAAGATTGTAAGATAATGTACAACGGTTAAGGTTTAAGGTTTAGGGCCCTAAACCCTAAACCCTAGGAACCAAACTCTAATTCAAATCTTGGACCTTAATTCATATTGTAATGTGATTATAGGTGGCTTGTTGGTCATTCTTACATTGAGAAGGCTGGCCGGACACTCTTTGTTACTCGTACGATTCTAGATGGCCTTGGTCCATCTCATTTCATATGGGAGCCTTACTCTACTGATGTCATTGCGGGACTTCCTAACAATTGCTTATCTGGTCAGCGTATTTGGTGTTATCACAGGCCTTTGATATGTGTTTTCATTGTGGAGCCTCATTGTCCTGATAGAGTTTCCAGTTTGGGATGGTTCAGACTATTCTTCGTGATCCAGTATACTCGGATGAGGAGCATAAGATGAATTCGAAGGGAACTGACAAGATTAGATGTGTTCAAAAGCATCAGGCTAGTATTGCTATTTAGGAGACTCGGTTGGATTATATAGTTTTTATACATACAACTACCGCATACACAGTTCAGTGCAAACCAATGTTCCTGCAAAAAAACCTACTGCTGGAAACCTACATACCCAATTCATATTTTCAACAATAAATTCACTTTAATTGAGTCGGAATGATGCAGAGTTCGGGTTCGGGGACGCAATCAACTACGGTAGTAGCGTGGATCTACATGGATGGTAATATTCGACAAACTGAATTAGAGGGTTATATATTTGACACACCTGTTTCTATGCAAGTTAAACTAGATTCATGTATGAATTTTAGTAATTTATGCGATGTGTTGTATTTGAAATTGAAAATTAAGAGAAGTAATTATGATTTGAAATTGTATTATAGATGAAAAATTTTAATGATATGAAATTTGGTATTGTTCCGGTTGAGGACAATGATGATGTTGAATTAATGTTTGGAGTTATTGTTTTAAATGGACCCCCTTTTTTGTTGAAATTTATTTGGAGAAAATTTCCAATCGTCCATTGATTGAAAGTAGTAGTAGGGGTTTTGATGGTGGTGAAATGAGTATTAGTAGGCAATTTGGTGGTGATGATATGGGAAGTAGTCGGCAATTTAATGGCAATTTGGTGGTGATATGGGTGATATGGATAGTAGTAGGCAAACTACTAGTAGTATGCATTTTGGTGGCGATACGGGAAGTAGTAGAGGATTGGATGTTTATGATGTTGTTGTGTCGGCTTTGAGAATGTGGGAGGAAGTGTCAGAGCCTATGGAGTTGAGGGAGGGGATGGTATTTGCTACAAAAGATGAATTAATGCATACGGTAAGACAATTTCATATTCGGAGTCATCAAAAAATTGTTGTGACTAGATCTAATTTGTTGAATTGGCATGTGGCTTTTAAATGGAATGATAGTGGCTGTAATTGGAAGTTAAAAGCTAGGTTGCGAAAGACACTTGGGAAATTTCAAATCATGGAAACTTCGGAACCACACACTTGTTTGCGCACCATCATTACCCAAGACCATCCCAACTTGACCTCTTCCGATATTCTTGAAAAAGTTAAAGATCAAATTGTAGCCGATCCTATAATTAAGGAGAAAGTGTTGATGGCGACGGTGAAAAATGTATTTGGTTACCAACCGGGTAGGAAGAAGATTAGGGATGCCAAGAAGCAAGCAACAGATCAAGTACATGGATCTTGGGAAGGATCATATGAAGACCTTCCTTATTTGATAGAAGTGTTGTAATCATTTAATGTTGGAACTAAGGTTGATTGGGTGTTTAAGGGGGATGATTCGGGAGATCGTGAGAGTTTGGAGGTATTCTTCCTTTTTAATACTAGTATTGGATTCTTTATTTATGTGCATTTACTTTTTAGATTTATTTTGTGTTAACAAATGTTTCGGGTATTATGTTTGAAACAGGAAGTTACATTCAAGAGATTGTTCTGGGCTTTCAAGTCTTGCATTGATGGATTTGAGCATTGCATGCCAGTCATTCAGATAGACGGCACTCACCTTTACGGGCCTTATCCCGATGTACTTTTGAGTGCCATAGCAGTAGATGGCTGTAGTCATATTCTTCCACTGGCATTTGTAATTGTCGAGGCTGAGAACGTGTCTAGTTGGGGGTGGTTTATGGATAGGCTGAGGAGGTTTGTGGCAGGTAGGAGGCATGAGATTCATGTCTTTTCTGACAGACATGCTGGTATCACGGCAGCTATGCAATAGACGGGATGGTGTGAGCAACATGGCCACCATATATTCTGTATCAGACAACTTGCTGCAAATTTTGTTACCGCGCATAGAAGATCTGGCTTGAAGGATAGGGTAGTTGAGTTGGCTTCTCAGGTGCAAGAGAAGAAGTTTGATGTGTTATGGGAAGCTTCAGGCAGCTGAATGGGTTGAGAATAAACCATTGATGAAATGGTCATTAGCGCATGATGAGGGGAAGCGTTTTGGCATCATGACCACCAACCATGTCCAAAGTTGGAACACAACGATTCTTGAAGCTAGAAACCTCCCGGTTAGTTCCTTGATAAGAGAGCTTTTTTTGAAGACCGTAGACTATTTTGATCAAAAGCGGTTGGAAATTGCATCCCAGTTATCTAAAGGTCAAGTGTTCACTAAGCATGCAAACAAGATGTTGAGTCGATCGATTGTACGTGCTACTAGACATAGTGTGAAAGTGTTTGATCGAGATTCTTTGTTGTTTCAAGTAGTCATATAAAGGTTTGCCAAAAGAGAGGTAATAGCCATACCGTCCGGATCCACGAGTCTATGTGTTCATGTGGTAAATGGCAAAATTATCGGATCCCGTATTCTCACTTGATTGCTTGTTGCGCTTATTTGAATTTAAGGCATGAAGTGTTTGTTGGCGATTGGTATAAATTGGAGAATGTACCAAACGTGTATAACGGTGTCTTCGAACCAATACCAAGCAAATGGGAACCGCGTTAGCCAATGCATATTAATTTTTCAAAGGTGATACATGACAAAGAAGTTGAAAAGAAGAAAGGAAGAAGAAAGTCCACGAGATTTAAGAATGCAATGGATTTTCAAGAAGAAATGAGCTCTTTAATTTAACTTGTATTGCATTTGAAAACATTATGTAATATTTGTAGACTTTTATTAATCATTTTTATCCGTATAGATATTTGTACTAATCATTTTTATTCGTATATATGTTTGTACTGTTATTAAATATGTTATTAGCAAGATTATTCATTATTTTGGCTGAATTGTTGAAAGTTAGATTTGTTGAAAATGGGCAGTACCTTCTGCTAAATTCTTCTAGTGCTGATAAACAAAACGTGACATAATCCAGCGTTTAAGGTCTAATAAACAAAACGTTTTATTATCTAGCATTTCGGATTACTTTATTTTTCATTAAAATAATATTATAAAAGTTATTTAAAGTTGCGTTTTGGATTTTTTTTTATATAAAACGTTGTTTTAAGTTTGTTTTTTTTTATTTTATTAAGTAATATATTAAACGTTTTATTATCTAGCGTTTGGATTTCTTTATTTTTATTAAATAATATGCAAAACATTTTATTGTGTAGCGTTTTGGTATTTTAAGACTAAACGTTGTTTTATGCCACATTTTGTTTTATTTTATTTGATTAAATAATATTTCACACGTTTTATTATCTAACTTTTTGATTTCTTTATTTTTATTAAAATAATAAGCAAAACGTTTTATTATGTTGCATTTTGGTATTTTTAGACTGAAACGTTGTTTTATGTCACGTTTTGTTTTATTTTATTTGACTAAATAATATATCAAACGTTTTATTATCTAGCGTTTTGTCATAAAAAGTTAAAAAAATGATATAGACGAAAACACTACATCTTATAACGTTTTTATTCATTTGGTTCAAACACAGGCAAAATAGCATCTTCAAGTGCTATTTAGGGCCATAGTTTGTTAGATAAGGCCAACACCCTGTCAAGATGACTTATTAACATGAATATTTAAAATTATAATAGAGAAATATTAATTCATTTACCCAAATATAATCCCTTAATTTTCATTTAAATTTAAAAAATTATAAGCATGGACATGGGTATAATATAATTATAAATATATATATGACGAGAAAATGAGAAAGATGAAAACGCAGTAAAAAAGAAAGGGTGATACCGAATGCAGTTCAAAATTACCGAATGCAGTTCGTTACACTTACTATATTGCCCTTTTCTCATGGCAGTTCAAGTATATTAAAGTACACCTAGTTTTTAGCGAAATCCTATTAAATAGACCTTGTTTTCTGTTACTCTTTTGTAGCAGTATGATTTCACATTTATCATTTATCATTTTATTTTATTCGCACATTTAGTTTTTATAATTTTCAAATATTTTGAAGTTT